>PVIY010002697.1:0-123941 GCA_004026745.1 Myrmecophaga tridactyla
AGTGTTCTAGTTTGTTAGCTGCTGGAATGCAATATACCAGAAACAGAATGGCTTTTAAAAAGGGGAATTTAATAAGTTGCTAGTTTACAGTTTTAAGACTGAGAAAATGTCCCAATTAAAACAAGTCTATAGAAATGTTCAATCTAAGGCATCCAGGGAAAGCTACCTTAATTCAACAAGGCCAATGAAGTTCAGGGTTTCTCTCTCAAGTGGAAAGGCACATGGTAAACGCAGTCAGGCTTTCAGTCTCTGCTGGAAGGGCACATGGCAAACATGGCCTCATCTGCTAGCTTCCTCTCCAGCTCCCTGGGAGGCATCTCCCTTCTTCATCTCCCAAACTCGCTGGCTGGCGGACTCTCTGCTTCATGGTGCTGTGGCATTTTCTGCTCTCTCTGAATCTCCAACTTTCTCCAAATTTTTCCTCTTTTATAAGATTTCAGTAAACTAATCAAGACCCACCCGAGTGGGTGGAGACAAGTCTCCACCTAATGCAGCTTAACAATCACTCTTGATTGAGTCACATCTCCAGGGAGATGATCTAATTACAGATTCAAATATACAGTACTGAATAAGGATTAGAAGAAATGGCTGGATTTATAAAATGGGATTAGGATTAAAACATGGTTTTTCGAGGGTACATACATCCTTTCAAACCAGCACATTCCACCCTCTGGACCCTAAAAAAGACACTTTTTTCCCATACACAAAATACATTAATTCCATCACGATATCAGAAATCCTTAAACCATTTTAGTAGCATTACAAATACAATACAAGGTTAAAACCAGTATGAAATCTCAAAGTTGGTAACAGGCATGGTCTGTCCTAAAGCAAAGTTCTCCTCTGGCTCTGGACCTGTAAAAATTCAAAACAAGTTATTTGCAGTCAATCTACAAAAGAGGAACCATCACAGGATACATATACCCATTTCCATAGGGAGGAAGGAGCACAGGGGTCACTGGACCCATACAGTCTCTAAAACCTACAGGGCAAAGACCATTAGATTTCAAAGTCTGAGAGTCATTCATCTTCAGGGCTTTAGAAAGCGACAGTCTCACCCTTTCCAAGGGCCTACACAGTAGCCTGCCTCTCTCTGAGTACAACCTTGGGGGACATTGGGGAGACCACCTTTTTCTCGGCTCCACCCTCTCCAAGCACTTGGGCCATACCCAGGCTATCTGCCATCTCCGGGGCACACACTCAACCCCTTCATGTGGTGACAGCCAGGTTCTCCCCAAACCCCAAGGAATGTGCTTCACCCTCTCCAAGGCCTGAGGTGACATGACTCTTCCACTGCAATCGGTGGAAGGCCCATCCTCTGCCTTTGGGGCAAACACACCCTCTCCATGTGTTCTGGGTTGGTGCACTCTCCTGGCCTGAGGCTTCTTGACTTCAGACCCCAGCCTCTGTGGCTTTGCCTCTGAAGTTAATTTTCCTCCAATGTGTCCCTTCTCTGAGCCCCCCAGTACAGACTGGCAGCAGCTCTGTTTATACAGGTCCCACAGCACTCTCGTTGGCTTTCTATGCAGTAGCTTTGGATCATGCCCATCAGACATAAAGAGTTTCCACAAATCCTTCCTGGATAACTCCATGTCCAATTCTGACTTTCTCTGAAATGGCTGGCTGATTCCACATTTGGTTAAATCCTCACATAGGGCACTATTCTCTGGGGTCTCCCTTTCTGGAGGCCCAGAATTTTCCAGAACTTCAATTTCTGGTTTCTTTATGCCCAAGAGTTCAGTTTTAAGCTTATCTCTTTCCTGTCACTTTTCACTATAAGCTGTGAGAAGAAACCAAGCTGCACTTTCCACATTTAATTTGGAGATCTCTAAATTCATGGCTTTTAAAATCTGCCTTCCAGCCAAAGCCACTAGTCAACTTTGCTAGATTATCTGCAATTTTAAAACAAGGCTTGCTTTACTTCCAGTCTATAATAACATGTACATCATTTCTGCCTAAGGCTTTATCAGAAGTTTCTTTAGAGTCCACATTTCTAACAACAGTCTCTTCAAGGCATTCTAGGCTTTCTCTAACAAGCTCCTCACAACTCCTCCAGAATCTTCCCCTTATCCATTTAAAAAACTTTTCCAACATGTTTGGTATTTGCAAACCACAGCAGCACCCCACTCTCTGGTACCAAAATCTGTTCTAGCTTGCTAGCTGGCGGAATGTAATAAACCAGAAACAGAATGGCTTTTAAAATGGGGAATTTAATAAGTTGCTAGTTTACAGTTCTAAGGCCAAGAAAATGTCCCAGTTAAAACAAGTCTATAGAAATGTCCAATCTAAGGCATCCAGAAAAAGATACCTTGGTTCAAGAAGGCCAACGAAGCTCGAGGTTTTTCTCTCAAGTGGAAAGTCATATGGCGAACACAGTCAAGGTTTCTCTCTTGGCTGGAAGGATACATGGCAAACACAGTGCCATCTGCTAGCTTCCTCTCCCGCTCCCTGGGAAGCATTTTCCTTCTTCATCTTTTATAGGATTCCAGGACCTATAAACTAATCAAGACCCACCCAAATGGGTGGAGACACGTCTTCACCTAATCTAGTTTAACAACCACTCTTGATTGTGCCACATCTCCAGGGAGATGATCTAATTACAGATTAAAGCATACAGTACTGAATAAGGATTAGAAGAAATGGCTGGTTGTATAAAATGGGATTAGGATTAAAACATGGCTTTTCTAGGGTACATCCTTTCAAACCAACATAATTAGGAAACCTTGAAGAATATCTTACATTAAGAGAATGCAATTTACTGGTCTATCCTAAAGACTATGAAAACTAAATGTGTTGCCTTAAAAAAATTGAAAGATAAGGCTGAAGTGTTTTAATTCTCAAAGATTATATTTATATGCTAAATAGTAGTGCTTTTTTGGTGAGAATATGTATCATTTCAAGATACAATCCATCCTAATCACAACCAAGCTAATACTAATACATATAAATGAGTTAATAAATATTCTTTTCTTCCCTGCATTACTGAGTTTTTGGGTAAGAAAAAGAAACTTACATGCCAATTCTATTTGAAAAATAGGAGGAGTGTGTTGTAAAATAGCAAGTATTAGAGAGATCTTTTATAATTTCATAATTCATTACCCTTACATATATAATTTGTTTTAAAACAAAAAGGCACTGTGTAAGATAGACTCTCATTATTAAATATTATATAAACTTTTCTACTTCTGTATTAGCAGAAAGAAGTGTACTACAATAGTTATTTGTAGCCAAGGAATAAATTTTAAAACTTGACCAACTTCTGTACTCCAATTTAGAATATGACTTAGGTTTTCCAAATAGGTCCTTGGTGGATGTTGCCACAAAACTGTTAAGAAACAGGCAGCCCTACAACACAAGAATCCTTCATTTCTATAAAGCCAATTTTAGATTAATCCTACCCTGAAACATCTTTGACTGGAACCAGGAATTGAAAAGAACTCAAAGCTCTAGTATAGAATCCCAATACATTCTAACTTGCAAAATAGTTCTCCTGGGAGCCTTTTGTGTGCGTTCCTTTAAATGCTTCCTATGCTTGCTTTTGTGAAGCTTATGTATGTAGTAGAAAAGCTCAGCTTACCTATAGGTGTGCCTTAGAGTCACCTCTGGAGGACCTCTTTTGTTGCTCAAATGTGGCCTCACACTCTCTGAACTCAACCCTGCCAGTGAAATCATTGCCCTCCCCACTACATGGAATAGGACATCCAGGGGTGAAAGTCTCCCTGGCAGTGGGGAGATGACTCCCAGGGTTAAGTCTGGCCCTGGCACCATGGGATCAAAAATGCCATCCTGACCAAAATGGGGAAAAGAACCGTAACAAATAAGGTATCAGTTGTTGAGTGAGTTCAAATAGAGTTCAAAGGCTACTCTGGAGGTCACTCTTATGCAAGCTTCAGCTAGACATTGTTATCTATCATAACTTGCCAACCCCCGACCAAAACCATTCCAGCCAATCTTAAAGAACACCTAGGGCAATATGTAAGATTCCACAAGGGGTCCATGCACTAGGATAACTTTTCAGAAACCTACCACCTCTGGATGGGTCCCTGGACCAGAAAAGTCCTGTAACCTAGAGGGCCCAGTCTCTTCAGAACATCAGCTAGTTCCATTTCCCTACCCTTTATTATTGACAGCCCTTCCAACATGAAAAAGTTAGAATGGGCTTAGCCCAAATACCCCTAAAGAGTGGGATAGAAAGATCAAAGGTGCTGGTGGAGTTATACAGAGAAGGTAGGATTTAACAAATGAATATGATTGCTGAATCATTACATTGATTTTTCTTTTAGTCTCCAGTATCTTAGTGCACGTAGAAGTAAAAACCTAAAATTGTGGAATTATAACCATACCAAGCTTTGAAATCTGTTCTACAACTAACTGTTGTGATGTGCTTTGAAATTCATTACTTTTTTGTATATATGTTACTTTTCACAAAAAAGAAAAGTCGATTGTGACGATTAAAAAAAAATGTTTTTTCCTTCTAGCCTCCTTCTAGAAGGAAAAATCTGATACTATGGTATGGTAGCCCATGACAAACTCTGGGACCTATCCCATAACTACTTGTTGAAGAATGCTTTGAAAATGATTGCTTTATTCTTTCTTTGTTTTGTATATATGTTATATTATACAATAAAAAAAATTTTTTTTAAATGTGTTTTTTCCCCTATGGGTTCTAAAAGCAAGTGGAACAAAGATAGTTTGTGCTAATTAGCAGTTGCTTTGTCCTGAGAAGCATTTTTGTTCCCTTCAGGTATATGTTGCTGGTGAGTTCTCAGGGCAGGTGGCTCCAATACAAACCCTACCTAGAGGTTTGCAAATTGGAGGTTGGTGGGCTGAATTTAGATGACGAGATGCTTTGATTGGTGCACTGTTGTTTTTTGAAATCTAAACTGGCACATCTTTATGGAAGGCATCCAGTTACTGTTGTCCACAGTCACACACCAGCCTCCCTGACCTTATCCCAGCTGGTTTACCCCTTCATGTGCCCTGCTTAGCCCCTGAGAAAGGGATGGTTCTAACTGCTCTAGTGCTGTTCCATCACCTTAACAGGTGATCAACTAGATGCCACACTGGCCTTTCAGCCCTTTGGATCTCACAGTCCCATGAATCCAATCATAGCAGTAAGAATCACTTTAGATCACTGTAAAAAAAAATGCTTAACAAGTACAACTCTCAGGTAGAATTTACTGGAGATGAAGCCCACTAGTAAACATCATTTAAAAACATAAAAGAAGACTTGACTAAAGAGAAATATAACATGCTCTGGATAGGAAGTACATTTTTTTAAAAAGCTGTATTTAGTTATAATTTAAGTACCATAAAATTCACCCCATTTTAAGTGTACAATTCATTGATTTTTAGTAAATTTACAGAGTTTTGTAACCATCACTAAAGTTCAAGTTTAGGCTGAATACAATTTTCATTCAGCCTCCCAGCAGTAATTATTTTGGGGGTGGGGTGGAGGGGAGGGGAATATAGGATAGAAATGTGAAAAAAAAAAGATTCTAAGGTACTTTTGGGAGAATCACATCCAAAAGTGGGCAAAAAAAAATGTTTTATAAATGACTAGAAATGAAGGTGAATTTAGCCTACAAAACTGATAAAAAAGGTACTGGAATTCTGGCTCAATAGTTGATTGGTATAGTCAAGAAATGGATCTTAGGATATATCATAATTTTGCAATTGATAAAGATAACTTTTTAAAAAGTAAAAAACTTTAATAAACAGTTCTTGCATAATTGGTCAATATGGGGAAAAATATTTTCATTCTCAATTTATGACTTGGATCCAAATGTAATCAAATGATGTAAAGAGTTAAAAATGAAATCATAATAGGGTTTTTCTAAGCATGAAAGCAATAGAAGTCACAGATTTGATAGCATAAGTCACTTCTATATGTAAAAGAAAAGGCACATTGAAACAGAATCACATAGCATAAAAGTAGGAAAAGTTTTTAATAAATAGGACATATATCTATAAACCTAATACTGAAAAAAAAAACTGCAGCAGGTCAATAAGAAAAATACAGAACCCAATAGGAAAACAAGTGTCACAGTTTGGATTCTCCAGAAAACAACATGGAGATAAAGTTTAATGTTTAGGATGTGTGGCAGAATGAAACTTGTACCCCAAAAAGTGATTGCAAGGATTGCAAACAAGGAAGCCCAAGGATTACAGAAAGCTAGCACAAGAACAGCTCTATAGACTCACAGAGAAAGCATAGCCTTGCCAAAACTCTGATTTGGACTTCTCGCCTTCAAAATCATGAGACAATAAATGCTTATTGTTCAAGCCAGCCCATTGTGTGGTATTTATCTTAGCAGCTCAGAAAGCTCAGAAAGGATGTTTGTTTGGGATCTACATCTAATGGAAAGGGATGGGGAGCAAGAAAGCAAGATTAGGCAGAGGCTTGACAGCTTCAACTGAACCCAGAATAGAAAGGGAATAGGGGTGGCAAGTGTCCCTCTGCAGCTAAAATAGCCATCCATAATCGTCACAAGTTGAGCCAAGATGCTCAGGCCTTTCTACTTTCATATCAATCAGTCACTGAATGTGAGTCACCCTGGGAAGGGGTATGATCACAGACCAGGCAGCTCTCTGCTCCTAAAGTAATCCCTGAAAGGGATGACAGCTAAAGGCTGTCCACTAGGAAAACTACCTGTTGCTAGAAGAACAGGTCTTGGCTTGAAGTGGTCCCTGGGCAATTCATCTTCATGCCTACCCCAATGGGTAAAGATGAGCAGACAATTGGTAGCCACATGAAAAATAAAGAAGAATAAACATATGACACAATGCTCAATTTCACCAAAAATAAGATCAATACAAATTAAAATCATGGTGATGTGCCACTTTTCCTATCAAATTACCAGTCATTTGCAATAATAATAGCAGACACTTACCAAGTGCTTATTATGTGCCAGTTACTATATTAAGAGTTTTAAATCTACTGCCCCATTTGATTCTCACAACACTATGAAATGCATTATTTTAATCCAGATTTTACAGATAATGAAAGTGATGCCCAGAAAGGTTAAATCACCTGCTGAAGACCATGGTTTTTGAAGTGGAAGAACTGAGGTTGATGCTTATCATGGTTTTCCAGGGCTATTTTGACAAACACCATACACTGGTTGGCTTAAACAATAGGGATTTGTTGTCTCATGGCCTTGGAGGTCAGAAGTTCAAAACCAAAGTCTCAACAAACCACAGGTTCTCTCAGAATCTGTAATGTGCTCAGGCTGGCTTGCCACGATCCTTGGGATTCCTTGACTTGCATCTTTGCCTGCGTCACATGGCGATCAGCGTCCTTGGTCTCCTCCTATGGCATTCTCTTATTTCTGGGTTTGACTGACTGCTTGCCTCCGAATTCCCTATGCTTAAAAGGATTTCACCTATACAAATTCAGGCCCACACAGATTCAGTGTGATCTCATATAAATATGATCTCCTAAGATCCTATGCAGAAATGTGTTCACCACTCTCTGATTCAACTTGGCAAAGTCAAAGATACTATTTACAAATGGGTTCACACACACAGGAACACAGATTAAGACTTTTGTGGGCTATGTGATTCAATTCCCCATGTGCTCTTAACCTAATATCTTAATTGCATCCCAAATAATAACAGATAAGCATTGCAGGGGAATAATGATATTGGCACTCACTGATATACTCCAGGCAAAAGTGCACATTGGTACAAATTTTCTGAAAAACAGTTTATCAATATAGCCTTTAAAAATGCCATACCTATCAGACCTCCATGGAAGATGGCAGAGTGGGGAGCCCCAGAACTGAGTTCTTCCACCAAAAGAACTTTTAAACTAGCAAGAACTGTCTGAAAGAACTATTTTGTAACTCCAGACACCAGAACACTGCATAGCATCTAGGGAAGAGTAGGATGAAGAGGCAGATAAATTACAGAAAAAGAACTGTAAACTTCTCTTTCTGCATGGCACTGTGGTGTCCATCCCCCATTCTTGCAGCAGGCTGCCATGGGATCCAGTCCCTGGCTAGCTGCTTCTGACAACAAGAGACATAAAATTCCTCTTTCCCAAGAACAGGGGTGTACAGGGCTGATCACTAATGATAACTTCTGATTAGCAAATTCAGGTAACTGGATGCCAGATCTGAGGGCAGCTGTTGTTACAATCTGCCCTGGACAAAGGCCGTGGCAGCCATTTTTTCAAACCCCACTCCCACCCCCTCCCACCTCCCTCCAGGAGAGGGGCAGTAGAGATTTAAAGGGATATGATCCCCAAGGATAACCTGGCACCGTGGGATCAGCAATGCTATCTTGACCAAAAGGGGGAAAAGAAGTGTAACAAATAAGGTATCAGTGGCTGAAACAGTTCAATTATTTGAGAGGCTCCTTTGGAGGCCAGTCTTATGCAAGCTTCACCTAGACATTACTACCTATCATGGTTTGCCAAATCCCAACCAAAACAATTCCTGCCAACCCTAAAGAACACCTAGTGTTTTATATGAGATTCTACAAAGGTTCCAAGCACTAGGATTACTTTCCAGAAACCTATAATCTCAAAATGCGTTCCTAGGCCAGATAAATCCTGAAACACAGAGGGGCCAGCCTCTCCAGAACATCAACTAGTTCCATCCCCCATCATGTATTATCAGCAGCCCCTTCCAACATGAAAAAGATAGAATGGGCATAGCCCAAATAACCCTAAAGAACAGGAGAAAGATCAAAGGAGATGATGGAGTTATACAGAGAAGGGAGGGTTTAACAAATGAGTATGGTTGCTGAATCACTATATTGACATTTCTTTGTCTCCAGTGTCTTGGAGCAGCCATAGTAAAAACCTAAAATTGTGGAATTGTAATCCAAACCAACTCTGAAATCTGTTCGACAACTAACTGTTGTACTGTGCTTTGAAATGCATTGCTTTTTTTATATATGTTATTTTTCATACACACAAAAAAAGCCAATTGTGATGTTGAAAGCACAGCTATATATATGGTGATGTTATGCACCATTGATTGTACAGTTTGGATGGTTACATGTGTATTAGTTAGGGTTCTCTAGAGAAACAGAATCAACAGGAAATATTCATAGATATAAAATTTATAGAAGTGTCTCACATTACCGTGGGAACATAGATTCCAAAATCTGTAGGATAGGCTGTGAAGCTGATGATTCTGGTGGAGGGTCTGGATGAACTCCACAGGAAAGGCTCACTGGCCGAACCAGGAAGAGAGCCTCTCTTCTGAATCCTCCTTAAAAGGCTTCCAGTGATTAGATTAAGCATCACTCATTAAAGAAGACACTCCCCTTGGCTGATTACAAATGGAATCAGTGTGGATGTAGCCAACGTAATCATGATTTAATTCTATGAAATGTCTTCATAGCAAAAGACAGGCCCAACTAGACAAGACACTTGCCCAACTAGAGAAACAGGTACCTCCACCTGGCCAACCTGACACATGAACCTGACCATGACACATGGTATGTGAATATATAATACATATCAATAAAATTGCATTAAAATTTTACAAAAAGGAATGAAGTCCCGATACATGCAACAACATGGATGAACCTTGAAGACATCATGTTGAATGAAATAAGCCAGACAAAAAAAAGGACAAATACTGTATGTTCTCCTTCATTTAAAACAATTAGAATAAGCAAACTCATAGTCAGAACCTAGAATATAAATCACAAGGGAATGGCTAGAGGAGAGGGAATGGAATGTTAAGGCTTAAAATGTACAGGATTCTTACATGAAATGATGGAAATGTTTTGGTAATGGATGGCGTTAATGGTAGCACATTATGAACACAATTAACAGCCCTGAAATATATATCTGAATGTGATTAAAGGGGGAAAGGTTAGATTGTATCTATGGTATTAGAATAAATATTTTTAAAAATCCAAACAACAAAAAGTGAAACACACATCTTTGAGTTAATAAATTCAAAATATCTTCAAAAAATATCCAAAATATTTTCTTTTTTCACCTTCAAGTCCTCACAGGTAAATTTAAACAGATGAAAGCCAAAGAAAGTCTTGACAAGCAGCCATATTAGCAGACCTCCTGACTGTGCCATTTTGTATGGCAAGAACCCTAAAAATCTTTTTGATCAACATGTCATTTCAAGCTGTCACTTTAGACTATCTCACTGATTATACTTCATAGAACTGGCAGGTGGTTACCTGTGATTACCTTGGTGAATTACCTCGAGAATCTTATCCTGGGACCATACAGTTCTCAACTACATGTATATCGGGTTTTCTGGGAAGAGATAATATTTGGAATAGATAATGAGCAAAACTGAGATTTTTCCAGAAAAGTTTGAAATAAGCCTAGAAACATTTCTATCTTTTAGTGACGGTTACTAAATAGTCAAGAACTTTTTACCCTTGACTCAGTCTGAAGAATCGGTATGGTTACTTGACCAAATCTCATGGCCACTGTTCAACAAAAATTAAATACCATTAATAGTTAGATGAGTTATGAGGTACATGTATGAATTTTCAGTAATGAGAGGTCACAACTTCTAGCCAATGCTGTCATGTAAACAATTAGTTCCCAGGTATGTTGTATTCAATGTGGTTATTACAATGCAACAATCACTTTTCTGGGATAAAATACAATTCCCAGATCAAGCACCCATGTCAAAATTTAAATTTTATTGGCAATCCATAAATGCATTAAGTGATTCATCATTTAGTCAGCCACATCACAGCCAATTTGAGATAATAGCAAATAAGAGATATGTGTAATTTTTCATTCTAACAATTTTGTAAAGTGGATTCAATAGGTATCCTGACATTAAAACTTAAGGGGGAAAATAAATTAAAAATAAAAGTAAATTAAAAAATAAAAAAAACTTAAGGGAGGTGGGCAATGGTGGCTCAGTGGCAGAATTCTTGCCTGCCATGCCAGAGACCCGCATCGAATTCCCCAAGCCTGCCCATGCCAAAAAAAAACAACTTATGAGAGGTGGGGTGAGGTGGAGAGGTGGATATATATAATAACAGCAAACCCTTATATAATACTTACTATGTGCCAACACTGTGCTGGTTTGAATCTGTTATGTACCCCAGAAACCAAGTTCCTTTAATCCAATCTTGTGGGTGCAGTCCCATTGTGAGCAGGACCTTTCTGATTAGATTGTTTTTATGGAGATGTGACCCACCCAATTCAAGGTGAGTCTTAATTCTTTCCTGGATTAAGTAAAGAATTCTTTAGTGGACTATTTACTTATGTATGAGAAGAAACAGAAAGCTCAGAGCTCAGAGACCTTTAGAGACAGAGAAAGAAAGTGCCTGAGGAGAAGCCAGAAAGATCCGCAGGAGTTGAGAGAGCCACAATGAAACCAACCCAGAAGGGCCAGCTGATTCCTTCATGTGCCTCCAAGTGACAGAGAACCCCAAACACCATCGTATTTTCTCAGTGAAGTTATCTTCTTGTTGATGCCTTAGTTTGGACATTTTTATGGCCAATTTGTAAGCTAATACATCCCCATTGAAAAAGCCAACCCATTTCTGGTACATTGCATTCCAGCAGCTTTACCAAACTAAAGCAGGCACTGTTCAAGGAACTTTACACATTTTAATTCATGTTACCTTCACACAACCATATGAGGGGTATTACAGATGACAAAACTGAGGACACGAAGAGGTTAAATAATTGTCCAGGATTACACGGCTTGGAATTGGGGCAAGTTGGTGACAGGATCCATGCTTTTAACCATCAATTATGCTGCCATCTCTAAGTTTAAAATAATTACATTCAGACCCTTCAGTGACAGCTCGATATGGTAACATTAGATGATGCTCTTTCAAAATCCAGCATTCTATGTCTATGCATCTAGTGTCTCTTAGCAAAAGGCATATCATTCCATTATGTAGATGGCATTTCACACAAGCACTTAACATAATAGATACATGTGGAAAGGTGCTGTGCTTCATTATGGGTTTAGCTCCTCGTCATTCTTATCCCCTAGAATAAAAGGAACTTTTGCCAAACAGCAAGACCTGGCTCTCCAGCTTCTTGGGAAGTCTCCCTGACCTTACAGGGAGCCCATTCTACTGTTACAAAAACTCAGAGTACACAGTCCTGATCGCTTGGCCCAGTTCTGCCTCCTGAGCTGCCACTTGTGTTTATTTCACCATGTTTCACAGAGTGAGAATCAAACTGCACACCTCTAACATGCCTCCCAGTGATATCAACTGGGTTGTCATCAGGATCTTGAAAACTATTTGAACTTCCCATAACTGTTTCACTAATGTTGGAAAACTATGTTGGGGAAGGTATATTTGTTGCTTCTTGATAAAACTTATCCAGGAACAACTTCTAGTTTTCAAACAGTTTTTGCGTCATGAACTACTACGTTTTCCCAAGGCAGTACGTCAAAACTGCCCTCTCATCAATAATAACATTTTTTTATTTCATGCTGATAGATTTTGCACATCAACTTATTTCAAGGTAGCCCTTTATGTGGCAAAATTTGCATTTTGCATCCTTTCATATGAGGGATGGTGGGTATCATCCCTCGTAAAACTGGACTGATTTAAAAGTGATGTGGAAATGCGTTGTGCTGACTCACAGGCTATAAAGCTTGGATGGGTTCATTGACTGGACCTTATGGAGTCACTCATCTCACATACTTCTGAGGTATAATTTAATGCAATATACCACAAGCAAAGCCTTTATTGGGGTAATTATAAATGTCAAACCCAATGAAACTAAGGGTTGCTTTTGAATTAATTTCAGGATTAACTCAGTGGTTTTGCAATATAAGTAGCAAAAATCATGGCTAGGTTTGCTCCTATGCTCCTAGATTAGGCCATGCAGCTACTTCTTGGTAGAGGTACCCTTTGAAAGAGTAGAAGAGCTGTCATTGCTGGTAGACATCTCTACAAATAGACTAAATCCAGGAAGTATATTAGAGGCCCAATTGTTTGAGGAAAGACCTTAAAAGTACCCAGCAACACCCTAAGAGAGCAATAGATTAGTCAAGTTTGGGAAATCCTCAGGAGCAACCACCCACCTCTAAGGCCCTACAACCTTTAAAAGTACCTCAACAGATCATTTGGATTTCAAGATCTTTTACCTGGGAGCTTATGGTTCTTCAATTGTGAGAGTGTGTAAGAAGATCAGTAGCAAGGGAAAGAGAATTAAAAAGAACAAAAGGGAAGGAGACGGAGAACTAAAGGGAGAGCACTCATTATTTTCAGGTACTATGTAAGATGCTCTACAAAGCCTGCTTCATTTAATCCTCACAGGACTCCTATGTGCAGTTGGTATGAGCTCCATGTTACACATAAGGAGATATGCATGAGAATCAGAGATATAGAAATGCTCTATGTCAAATAGTCACAAGAGGCCATTCCAGGTCTGAGAATTTTTAACCATACTATATTGCCTTTCTTGTCTGCCCTCCTTGTAGCTATATGACCAGGAATTTTGTCTCACCACCTAACACCCACCAATTTCAGTGCATGAGCAGAACATTCATTATCTTTGGTAGAGTCTACCTGTTGAGATTGATATCCTAGAAAAGTTGAATTGTCAGCAAAGGAAGAGTTTCTAAGATGCAGGGCCCACGGAAGTGGCTGTGGATTGAACTGTTTCAAATATCCTAAGCCAATCTTCAATCTTCATTGTTCTGCTAATGCCGTTGACTCAGTCTTCCAAGGCCTCTCTGACATGCTCCGCCTGTATTATTCAGCTCACAGCTCCCTATTTTAGTCTTCTTGGTGATGTAGTAAATGACTCTACCAGGAACAATTATCCTCTAGTCCCTGACATTTGTCACTTATTTAAACTGTGTATTTGCCACTCCCCATCTCTTCTTTCAAGCTTCTGTTCTAGTTTGCTAGCTGCCAGAATGCAGTATACCAAAAACAGAATGACTTTTAAAAAGGGGAATTTAATAAATTGCCAGTTTACAGTTCTAAGGCCGAGAAAATGTCCCAATTAAACAAGTCTATAGAAATTTCCAATCACAGGCATCTAGGAAAAGACACCTTGATTCAAAAAGGCCGATGAAGTTCAGGGTCTCTCTCTCTCTCAAGTGGAAGGGCATATAGTGAACACAGTCAGGGCTTCTCCCTCAGCTGGAAGGGCACATGGCAAACACGGCATCATCTGCTAGCTTTCTCTCCTGGCTTCTGGTTTCATGAAGCTCCCCGGGAGGCATTTTCCTACTTCATCTCTAAAGGTTGCTGGCTTGTGGACTCTCTGCTTTGTGGTGCTGCAGCATTCTCTGCTCTCTCCAAATTGCCTTCATTCTCCAAAATGTTTCCTTTTTTATAGGACTGCAGAAACAAATCAAGACCCATCCAAATGGGTGGAGACATGTCGTCACCTAATCCAAGTTAACAATCACTCTTGATTAAATCATATCTCCAGGGAGATCTAATTATAGTTCCAAATTTACAATACTGAATAGGGATTAGAAGAAATGGCTGCCTTTACAAAATGGGATTAGGATTAAAACATGGCTTTTCTAGGGTCCATACATCATTTCAAACCAGCACAGTTTCTATCATAACTTTCTCAAACTCTGTTAATATAATTTATTCACTTTTATTATAAGGCAGAATTCATAAGCTAGGCAATGAAAGAAAAAAAGGGGGAATGAAGAAAGTAAGGAACAGGAGACCTGGGTTCAATTACAAGCCCATGCAATTCCCAAAAACAAACAAGCAAACAACCAACCAAAAATACAACAAATGGTGCTACAGTACTGGGATACTCAGATGGAAAAAGAATAAAATGTGACCCCCGCACACAGCATACAAAAAAAAAGTAAGGAAAGGAGAATAAAACAATGAGAATGAAGGAAGAAGGGAAGGAGAGGAGGATAGGAGGGAGGGAAAAGAAGGAAGGAAGGAGGTAAGGAAGGAGGGATGGCAACAAAAGAATTGCTTGAATTTTTTGCATGATTTTTTTTCCTTCTTATGGGTCTGTTTACTTTTTAAAACTTAGAATATTTAGAAATTGAATTTTAAAGACCTAGTCCAATTCCTTTATTATGTATACGCAGAAATGAATTGAAAGTATACAACTTCATCCAAAGTTATACAATTGGCTAATAGCAGAACGGAGGCTTTCTTTTGAGTACTATACCAGTGTGTGTTCTCCCTATTAATGTTGTATTCTCAGAAATGAAACACCTGGGTTATTTCTATCCAAGGTTTGGGATACAAATGTTTTGCTTGACTACTTAAACATTATAAAATATATTTACTTAATAAGATTGCTTAAGAAACTATTGTTTTATTCAATATCAATTGTACTTCTGATTATAATATCTAAAATAAGAAATACTTTTTATGAGATTGTTTTTTGTTCCTGGAATTCCGAGAAGCTTTTCAGACACATAGTGTCGGTTTCTCAAGACCAATAGTTGTTCAACAGGACAACTTGAGAAGACCTGCAGGATTCTTTTGCTTGCCTAAATTTGAAAATGAAGTAGAAAATAAGAAATATAATAGTTTAGCTTTAAAACAAAGCACCTTAGTGAAATTGTTCTGATTTCTGTTTCGATATTTTTAGCATTTATATAAACTATTTGTAGAATTAAAATGAAAAATAATCAGATTTTGCAGGATGCACAATCTTAAGATGAAAAGCAAAGGGTAGTTGCAAAGGGTGTTTCCCTGCTTCGCGCGTGCTTTATAATTAAGTAAGATAAACCTCAAACAGAAGCACACACACAGACACACACAACATCTGACACTGTAAACTACTGCATTCCCTTGTCATCAAAAAATGTAAAGCTTAGCTGTCCTGAGGGCAAGTAGAATGAGCTTTCTAGCTACTCATCTAGGTTCTACTGTGGCATCTTGACAAGTGGATAATCTTCAGTACACAAAACAGTTCCACAAGTAAAAACCAGTTCAAAGATGCCCTTTGCACAAAGTTAGTTCACTAGTTTGACACAAGTATCATTTAAGCGCTAGATTAGCATCTGAATTTGTGAAAGATGTTACAGCGAAGTGTTTCTGTTCTCCTTTCCTGGACTTCTTTGTTTTGGTGTTCTAACATATATTTTAAGAAACAGTTGTCGTGATTTTGGAATGTTGCTATTTATTTCTTGCAATGTTGCTTAAACAGCATAATTATTTTTTTAAGAGCTGAGTGTATTCCACCCACAGAAAGGAAATGAGGAATGTGTGAATATTGCTGGAACTAAAACGATTATAAATGATGATATTATTGCATCCAACTTTAGCTATTTTTAAGAAAAGACTTAAATGGCTCTAACTAAACCAAATTAAGAAATCCAATATTGGACCCTTCATGATAATTCTGCTTTGTTGGGTTATTAAGCCTTTCTCTTACCTCAAGGAACTTCTTTTTGTTGTTCAAGTTTCTTCTTGCTCAATACGTCTTTATGATCTGCGTGAAATATGTATTTTATCATTTCTAAACCATACCCTAGCTTCCCGAAGTTACCTAAAAAACTGCTAATTTAAAAACTGAGATGCCTTTTTTATCCAAGTTATTTGCTTCACATATATGTTTTCTAATATGTCAGAAAGACACTCATGCTAACCCCAGCTGCCCAGTTTGTTTCAAGCATTCCTCTGTAATCTTTATATAGTAGCTGTGCCTCTGTTTTTGTTCCTGTTAATTTACTTACCATTTTTTCTATCACAGAGGAACTTGAAAAGCTGTTTTTCTGAAGGAAGCCTTATATTTTTGCCATGTTCTGTTCCTCTAATGCCCATCAGGTAGTTGTGAATTAGACAAAAACGCATTGATATTTAATGTACTCAAATTGATTGACATGATGTGACATTTCCTGATATTAACATTTTATTTTGAAGTGCCATTTCTGTTTTAGGCAACATCTTCAAGTTAATATTTCAGTTGAGGTAAAAGGACTCTCAAAAACCATCAACTCAAAGTATTCAAGTTAATATCAGAAGAAGGATAATATTCTTAGTTAAGGTAAAAGGACTCTCAAAAACGTTATCAACTCAAAACTTGGAAATGGTATAGATAGGGCAGTTTATGGGGTGCAGGCTTCTAAGTTTAGATTCACTTTTAGTATAGATTGCTTAGTTAAAACTACTAAGGTAGGTATTCTAGCCAGTTTTTCTCACCATTTCTCTTTCTTTCTGGTCAATTACCATGGGAAAGTGTTGAGAAATTCCTTAAAAAAGCAAGCCAAGCCCCTTTTAAACAACATTTTAATATAAAACTATTATTCCTTTCCTTTCTATGCTTCAAATTAACTTACTCAAAAACAAATCTATGTTATGGCTTATCTTTCTGTGCCTCAAACTTTAGCTTTTAAAATAGAAACTGTTGTTTCAAACTTTTCTCATTTTCTTCAAGCCATCGCCTATGTCAAGAATCCTCCAGTTTCTACTCATTAGTTAACTCTTGTTCAGATGTCAAAACTTAGCTCAGGGACAAGATCCCCCATGAGAGTCTCCATGAACCCCAAGGGTATCTCTTCCTTTCCTATGTCTCCCTATAAACCCCATCTTTCTCTTGAACCAGGGTATAAGCTCTTCTAACCATCACACCTAACTCATTCAATAAATGTTTACTGAGGAGTTGTTTATTGATAATCCTAAATTTGGTAACTTAGCTAACAGTAATAGCTAATTAATTTCTACATACCCAGAACTGTGCTAAGCATTTCATGAATATTATTTTCTTTAATGCAGTGTTCTCAAAGTGTGATTTC
The DNA here is from genome assembly GCA_004026745.1 of Myrmecophaga tridactyla. Lineage (NCBI taxonomy): Eukaryota > Metazoa > Chordata > Mammalia > Pilosa > Myrmecophagidae > Myrmecophaga > Myrmecophaga tridactyla. The sequence continues at coordinate 17,667 of PVIY010002697.1, forward strand.
CAGACCGATATCAACATTGCCTGGGAACTTGATAAAATATAAATTTGAGGGCCTCACCCAAGACCTAATGAATCAGAAATTCTGGGGTAGATACCCAGGGAATCTATGCTTTTACAAGTCCTCCAGGTGATTCTGATAATTGCTAAAGTTTTAAAAACACCGCTTTAAGTGGTGAGGATATTTTGCCCCCTGAAAAGAACTTTTTATGAAAATTAAAAATGTGAAAATGAGACTGTACTTTCTAAAACAATTACAAACATCATTATAAATCTTCTAAGTTTAGTCTGCAAAAGATCCCTATAAGACTTCTACTTTTAATTTTCAGGGTATTTTAAGGCAGGAAAGGAAAAATAGGTGTTATTTAAATTTCAGCACCCCTCTTCACTTTAGCTGTAGTGTGCTAATTACCATTGTCGGAAACAAACTTGCTACATCATTATACAATAAGAACTTCTTTTTAATTAGTCTTTTTAAAAGCCATTCCAACTCTATTGTCCACATAAGTGGCGCTGTTCCTCTGGTGCATAAATGATGTCACGACACAATTACATGCTTGGTACATTGTACAAACTCTAAATTTACTGACACTGTTTAGCAGCAATGAAGCAATTAACACTCCAATCCTGAAGTGGTGTTGTATAGACTTATCAGTAGATTTCCTATTTTCCTTAATGCTAATTACAAGCTTATATTGCTTCATTTTCCTTCTAACAATATGAGAGGCTTTTGAAGACCAAATTGCCAGCGTTATATCATTTATTATGAACAAATTTCTTTGAAAGAAGATTGCGTGTGAAGTTAGCTGTTGCCGCAAAACAACCCCCTCCAAAACTTAGTGGTTTAAAGCAGAAAACAATATTTATTTTGCACTCACAAAGCAGTCATTGGAGCAGGGCTCAACAGGGACAGTTTTATCTTTGTTCCACATGAAGTCAGCTGGGGCAGCTGGCTTGGAGCTGAAGGAGACACCTCCAAGGTCACTCACTCACATGGTTGGCAAAACCGTGTTGGCTGTCAACTGGGACCTCAGTTCAACTTTTCCATAGTTCTCTCCAAGGGGCTGCTTGGGCTTCCACACAGCCCAGTAACGGGATTCCAAGAGCAAGTGTTCCAAGCGATCGGAAGCTGAAGCTTCCAGTTTCCCAAAGCCTTTTTCCGAAAACCCACAAAGTTTCACTTCCACTAACCCCTCCCAGGAAAAGTATTCATGGAGCCTATCTGGATCTTGGGGAGGAGACCTAGACCTTCCTCTTAATGGGAGGAATCTCAAAGAATTTATGGCCATCCTTAACCTACCACAAAGTATTTATTCACATAGAGAACGGATTTTGATTGCCTCTATTCTTAAGATGTATTCAGCCTTCTTTAGGTATATATTTTTCTTTTTGGCTCTTTGTGAAAGTATTCCTAATTTGGGAATTAAATCAGGGTGAAATGAAGAAAACACAAAATAAATATCCTCAAATATAAAAAAGTAATAAAGTGAATAAAATTAATATCTAAACCACCCCATGAAAACTAGGTCTCAATTGAGCAAACCAGACTTTTATTTTAAAAAATACATTAGAAAAAGCCTACGCCTTGATGAAATTATAATTCATTTCCAATACGAGTGGCAAATTCACTGTGGGTTATCTAGTAACCCTATTCCTAAAAGCCCCAGCTGAATTCACTGTATCCTGGAAGCAAATGGGTCAAATTCTTACCATTCAGTTGTCATAGTTATAGTGTTTGGCTATATAAACACAGCTAGGAGCAATTCAAATTTTAAACATTAATTTATGCAATTATCAACACAAAAATACCTAAACACCTATGTTTACTCAATAATAGGTATTTTCTTTATGTCTTTAAAAGAAAATTTTTTTTATATTGAATTATCCAGAAAAACTTTCCTCAATGCTCTCTGCCACCTTATCTTTGGAGTATAAACTAATCCAAGGAAACATTTTAGATGAACTTTAATTATTACCAAACATACCAGAGACAGGGCAACAACAAAACAGTTTAAAAAAATAATACTTTAAGGGGATGATTGCTTCCTAATTTAGAAGAGATTAAAAATGGCCTAATAGTAATATAAGCAATATTTGAAGCAAAAAATATTTATCAGGCTTATGTTGCTGTGTGCTTCTCTTTAACTCTGCAGACCAATTAAGAAATAGTGTTCTTATACCAGAGGTAAAAATCTATGCCCTAAACAAAAAGGTGGATCTTCTTGTTGCTTTGTTATTGATTTTCAAATCCATTGGTAAAGCTTTGAAATGAAACAAAAGATTGACTATCAGTTAGCAAGCATTAAATTTCACAAACACACAGTCTAAGAAAAAACAAGTAATTGCAAGGAGTAAATGAATGAAAAAAATACATTACTGATGTATCTCCTATAATTTGACACAGTAACATTTGAGATATGCATTATTTTAACTATCACTTTGTTGAGAGGCAATTAATTTGAAGTAAAAAAGTTTGTTGGAATTATTGCACACATGCCTCAGATGCAGTCAACTGGTTCCCTCTTCTGGCCAAAGATGGAGGGAAATTTAATTTTTACTATTGAATTGGAATAGGATTGTTCTCATGAGCAGCTCTAAAATCAGGTCTTTTAGAGAAAATTACTATTCTTTCTAAAAGCAAACTAAGATACATTAGAATTCTGAAAGATTAGGCTAAAATACCTAGGAATTATTTTGTAGGAGTACGCATTGAGCTTTCCATTTGCAAGAAATTTTGTAGTGTGTAAGTGATTTAAATCTGTGTTTGCCAGATAGCCTTCAGAATAGGAAATGAAGGGTTTCATTGTCCTCAAGTCATGGGGTGTTAATATATTTCGATTGTCAAATAAAATTATTAATAGAAGTGGAATGAGCATCGGGTTGATGGTTCTTACAGGGAAAAATGAGACATTATAAAGATAAACTTCAGAGATCTGTACCAAGGTTTCTAGAATGAAATGCAATTTCTCTTCAGGATCTTGCTAAGCCTTACAAGTGTTATAAAGGCCAACTAAAGATTAAATCATCGATTCATCAACTCAAAAATATTTGCCTTAATTTGGATAATTTAAATCTCTTGTAAGTCTTTCTATTTGGGACTCCCCTCCCCCCGAAAAAAACTTCAGAATTATATTACAGAAAATCTAAAGCAAAAATAAACTCTCAAAAAAAAAAGTTTTCCTAAAACATTCTTTCCCTAGTTTATATAATTACAAAACTTTATTCATAATAGTCACCTTTATAGACCAAAGCACTACATATTTCATTCAAAGGGATGAAACCTAGAATGATAAACACATTAAAATTAGTATTTGTGGACTTATGTGTTTTGCAATATTGAGAAATATAAAGCAACAAAAGGAACTGAACTTTACTGATTTGAGAAAGCATGAATCCAAAGAAAAACTAAAATTTGCATCCCTTTGTTTCATATCTACTTTAAAAATTAAATACCTCTTAGAGCAAATGGATGATTAAAAACCAATAAACTTAAACCTGCACTGGTATTCAGAGGATAATATAAGGAATATATATACAAGTCCACACCATTTGTAGCACATGCTAATATTTTTAAATGTAAATATTCAGGTTTGTAAAATACTCCTAATAACATGGGATTTCTCAGGTTCTCTGAAAGCACCAAAACCCATGTTTGCCAAGATAAGCTGACACCAGATTAAAAGGGAATTTTGTGAAATGAGAAAAAAGCACTCTCTCCTCAAGATAGCGTCTAATGAAAATTCATCACCACTCTAAAAGTCACACTGCTTTAGCAGATTCTCTATACAGGCTGTGCAAAATGGTTGGAAACTGAGGTACAGCGGTCTAAAATGTTCAGGAAGCTAGGCTAAATTTGAGTAAAAGGGAGGTTTACTTGGAGAAAGCTGTACTGTGTCCCCACCCCAAAGGAGTGGTGGAATGTGTTGTTCCTTTTCTCTAGCCAGGAAAAAAAGTCACATCCTTGGGGTCATTTGGAGATTGGAGTGCACTGTGGACTAGTCTGCCTTAAGACTAAGAAATCTTAAAGAATAAGAATCAGTAACTGGTTATCTACTCCAATGGTGCACCAAAGGTTGCTCCATTAGGGATATCCTGGTCTCCTCAAATTTGTCTGAGCAAAGGACGTGTGAGGCTTTTCCCATGCACCAGATGAAATCCCCTCAAGAAATACAGCCAGGCTGGGGTTCTTTCTCTGCCTAAGAAATTCTCCTGGAGTGGGGCGCTGGCCAGAGCAGAAAGTACCCGAATGCTAATACTGATAATAAAATGGAGATTTTCTCAGTTTCACTTAAGACATCCCAACAAAAGATGCCAACCTCCTTGGCCACTAGATCAGATGGTGACTTTGCAGGATGCGATCTGAACTTTGAATGAGGGGGAAGGCGATGAGTAAGAAAGCACCATCGTGAATGTTTTTGAGGAACCGCCCTTGAAATTGAATCGTGGAAAACAGGCATGGGATAAAAGAAACATAGTGAAATGTGAAACCGAAGGAAGAATTATGTAAAGTGGGTAACATTTATTATGTATTTATTATATGCCAGAATTAATTCATTTACTCCTTAACAATTCTATGAAGAAGAGTTGCATGATAGGACCTAGGCAAAAATAGGTTAAGGAACTTAAGGCTCAAGGTCATCTAGCTAATTACAAAGTCAAAGCCCTGCTTCAAATGAACACTGGCTTCAGGGCCCATGCCCCAAACTAAGCTGGAACTGGATAGATTAAGGAGAAAGGCATTAGTGTTGAAGAATAATAAAAACATGAAGCATAGTGGACTGATTTTACTGCCAATTTCCCAAAGAAAGCTCTTCCAAAAGTTCCTTTGAGGGACTCAGCCATCTTAGGAGAGTCTGATAAAGCCTGAATTGTGCTTTCAAGGGGATCTCAGCCAAAGTGACCAGATTTTCAAAGAGTTTTAAATACCAAGACTCTCCATCTGTTGGAAATAGGAGAATACCCTAATGCTTCAACAAAAAGACAGCTCAGGAAAAAAAGAGGGAAAATACCTTCTGAGAACAGGTCTCTTCTTCCAGGGTAAGAGTCTCTTTCAGTGATAAGTGTGATGAAATATTTTATCATAACCTAAAATTTAATATTTTAACTACTAGGACTCAGATCTCCTTTTTTTAGTAGCCATGAGTATTTTGAGGTACTCAAGCAAGTTTGGAGAAAAAAGGCATTTGACCAGAAGAATATTGACATGTACTAGCATACAACATCTTGGAAGTTGGGATTTATGAAATATTCTGGTTCAAGCCTGTCTGAGGCAAGCTTCTACAATAATTGTATATCCTGGAAGTATTACATCTTCTTCAGCCTTCTCTCAAAAAGCCCCACTTCCCCTTACAATATTGCTAATACTATCTTGTCTACAGATTCTTTTCTCTTATAAAAGCCACAATTTACACCCCTAGTAGGGTCTGTATTATACTTGCAGAAAGCAAGTTGCCTAAATTTGGCATATTATTAAAGGTGGCACCCAGAAAAAGGGCAAAGGAAAAGCCATTATTCAAATGTCTAATCATTTGTAGACATTTTGCTGTGACAGGAGGGCCACAGGGATTAAAAATTTATTAGTTATTGAACTTCTTCATGATTAACAATGACCCTTTTAAGACAATTATTAACAACAACATGTGTACTTCTCAGTGGTTTTGGCATTTGGGGAAGGATAGTTCCTAACTGTGTGGGAAATTCATGGCAGGATCTTAACATCCCAGGCACCCACTGGCTAAGTATCAGCAGCTATCCCCACCTACCACAATCATGTGACAATGAACACACACACACACATACACACACACATTTCCAGATTTGCCCACACACTTCCAAATAAGGAATGATGACCTTATTTGCATTCCACTGGGCTAGTACTTCCAGATCAACAGCAGAACAATTCCCCACCCCAAAATGATATAAAAAGCTTCTTCATATTTGCTTTTAGTCATTTTATAGTTAATTTTTTCACACTGTTTTTTGGGTTTGTTTTTGTTTTTGTTTTTTTTTTGCATGGGCAGGCACCGGGAATCGAACCCGGGTCTCCGGCATGGCAGGCTAGCACTCTGCCTGCTGAGTCACCGTGGTCCGCCCCATACTGTTTTTAATCCATCTGGATTTTATTTGGGGGTAAGGTGAGAAATAGTGTTGGAATGTAATATTTTTCTTATGATTTTTCCAAACACCGTTTTGAATAACTATCTTTTCCTCAGTGACAAAAAAAATCAGTTTCTATCATGAGTTTAACTGTTTGTCATAATTAAGTTTGTTTATGGACTTTTTAATATTTAAAAATCTGTCTATTCCTGTGCCATCATCTTACTGTTTTATTTGTCCAATATATTTAATTTCTACTAGCCAACTTTCGTTTAGTCACCCATTTATATCCCAGTTATCTTTGCTATCCTTGTTTGTTCTCCTGTGAATTTCAAGAATAATATTGGGAGGAAAAGTCCCATTAAAGTTTGCTTGAAATATACTAGATTTACAGGTTATTTTGGAGAAAGCATAATTTTTACAATGTTTGGTCTTTTCTCTGAAAAGCATAGAAATCTTCTACATTTATTCAGGTCTTTTATGTCCCTCAGTGAAGTTTAAAAGTTTTCCCATATAGACTTTAACATATATTTGCTATTTTAATGCCTAAATTATATTTGGTATTGACTTCAGATTTTGTTTTTGTCATGTTTTCAAATTAGTGATTTCTGGGTAGTTAATTTTTATGTATTTCTATTTAACTAGCTGAGATACTATATTAGGCGTCATAGGTCTATGGAAATTTTTTGGGTAGCTAAGCATATCATGGGCAAGTGATGATTCATTTGGTAGTCATTCATTTCTTTTGAAGATAAAAGAACTCTGATGTTAGTGGGTGTCATTTCCTTCTGCCTGACTTTAAAGGAAACACCATTAACTATAATGATGTATTGTTGACTTAGGATAATCTTTATTATTTTAAAAAAGAATCTATAAACAGGAGTTAATAGGAATTTTGTGAAAAGACAGTTTCCATGCATTTTATGTGTTGAGATGATGAATTATATAACAAGATTTCCAACTATTTAACCATTCCCGAGTTCAAGGACTAAGGCCTTAGTTGCAGCAAGTTATTATTTTATTGCTGAATTTTATTTGCTTACAATTTATTTAGCATTTAAAAATCTACACAAAAACAAGTTTGGCCTTTCTTTTTCTCTTTTCTTTTAGCATTTTTGTCAGGAAGCCACCTTTTTTTGCTGAGTGTGTAGTATCTTTTTATATGCTCTGGAACACAAAGTAATAGAAATAATATGTTTTAAAGAATCATAAAACAACTTTCCTGTGTAATCACCATGGCTTGGCTTTCTTCTATTGCAATTCTTTAAATTAAAAAATATAATTAATTATTTTTAAATATTCCTCTTTTTTGAATAAAGAACTACGCATTTCCTTGATAATCATCCATTTATTAAAATATCTTAATTTATTAGTACACATTAAAACTTTTTTACCTCTCCATGAGAAACATTGCTTATTACACTCCCAATACCCGTTCCTTCTTCTCTGATACTAATATTTTATTAGCGATGGCATTGTGCTATGCTGAAATTGCTTAATATCCAGCCTCCTTTGGAATCAGGATTAGACTTGCAATATATTTCTGGTCATTGAGAAGCCAGAGAGGAGAATTTTCTTTTCAAATCAAAAGGCAGCCCCATAAAGAGAAAACTTTTGACTTTCCCTTTTCTTCCTGCCCAAAATGCAGATGCAATGCTTGGAGGTGCAACGGAAATCCTATGACCATGAGGTTGAAAGATACAGAGGAAAGATGGTACAACAGGAAAATATAAAAAGCCTTGGAGCTTATGATAGTATTGGGCTGCCATTCCAGTCCTGGACTGCTTCCTTCTGGAGCTTTTATTGCATGAGAAAAATAGAATTCTCATTTAGAGCATTCTAACAGATACAGTTATTAGCATCATGGTTTTTAATGATAAACTCTCTACATGTAGTTCATAACTGACTTTAACTGAGTACTTATTATATACCACATATTGCTCTTAGTATTTTACATTTATCACATAAAATCTCTATAGTCCTATGAAGTAAGGGCTACTATTATCCCAATTTTGTGAAAGAAAGGAGGAGTTAGGCAATGTTATACAGTTAGGCTTATACAGTTAGTAGTTCACAGAGATAAAATTTTAAACCCAGGAAATGTGACTTCAAATCCCAAATTCTTAAGAATTTTATCTGTATATTAAATTGTTAACATAATACCTGGTCCATAGAGAGTGTTCAATAAGTAGGTAAAATTGTTGGTGTTATTGCTAATAATACTGTTATTATTAGATTATATAGATTTGTATCTTCTGGCTTTTCTATCAGTCCTGCTAGAGGTTTGTCTACTAATTGGTTATTTTAAGGAAATAACTCTTGGAGTATTTTTATCAGTTCATTTTTTTTCTATTTCATAACTCATTAATTTTTTGAATGAATTTTATTGAGATATATATTCACATACATACACATAATCATCCACATCGTACAATCAGTGGTTCACAGTATCATCATATAGCTGTGCATTCATCATCACACTCTATTTTTGAACATTTTTATTACTCAAAAAAAATAAAAAGAATAAAGGTAAAAAAGAAAACCCAAATCATCCCATACCCATGACCTACTTACTATTTTTTTAGTCTTTTTGTTTTCTTACTTATTTGTCCATACACTGGATAAAGGGAGTCACAAGGTTTTCACAATCACATGGTCATACCTTAAAAACTCTGTAGTTATTCAATTGTCTTCAAGAATCAAGGCTATTGGATTACAATTCAACAGTTTCGGGTAATTCTTTTTAGCTACTCCCATAAACTAAAAGCTGAAAATGGATATCTATATATTGCATATGAATAACCTCCAGAATGACCTTTTGAGTCTGTTTGAAATCTCTGAGCCATTGAAACTTGGTTCCATTTCTCTTCCCCCTTTTGGTCAAGAGGGCTTTCTCAGTCCCATGATGCCAGTGCCGGGCTCATCCTGGGAGTCATGACCCCCATTGCCAGGGAGATTTACACTCCAGGACTCATGGCCCATTTAGTGGGGAGCACAGTGATTTTACCTGCTGAGAGGGCTTAGAGAGAGAGAGACCACATCTGAAAAACAAAAGGTTCTCTGGGGTGACTCTTAGGCATAATCAGCAGGCTTAGCTTCTCCATTGCAGGATTAAGTTTCATAAAATTGAGGGCCTGGTCCATCAAATTGGCAGTCCCCAGTGCTTGCAAGAATATCATAACATGTCTTCCCCAGGTGGGGAAGTTTAATATTTCCAACTTTTCCCCTAGCTCCTCAAGAGGACTTTGCAAATACTTTTTAATCTTCTGCCCAGATTACTCTGGGATGTATCCTGGCATCACACCAACTGTACAAACCAAAAAGATCTCACTCCCTAATCAAGATTCCATGAAGTTACGGTGTTTGAATAAGCTGGTCATACAAATTGAATTCGATAGCATGCTACTGAAAATATAAATCTTGCTTCAAATAAGCATCTTTTCCTTTGGTCGCAAACAGAAGTTGAAGTTTTCAAATACAGTCAGGATCATCCTTTACCCTTTAGTCTGATTTACCTTAGTCCTATCCGGATCAGCATCATTCTCATCTCTAATTGAAATCTGATAATGTTTTCAGTGCTTTGAACAGTTGTTGTATGGAGTAATGCGAACTTTCATAGCTGCAGAACTTTAACTCTAAGTCTCAGGTATCACACAAATATCCAAAGGTCCAGGAAATGACTGGGTAATACACAAAAAGCTCAGCATCTCTGAATTTAGAAATAACAGTCATAACTCTGGAGTAGATATGACTCCTGAAAGAGCTTTGCAATAGGACCCAACCTGATAACCTATGCTCTCAGGTTCAATTTTCAGCATTTGCACATTATAATTAGTCCCTATTAGTGAGATATAATATTTCTCTTTTCATTTCTGGCGTATTTCATTCAACATACTCTCCTCAAATTTCATTTACCTAGTTGCATACCTCACAACTTCATTCCTTCTTTTAGCCACACAGTAGTCCATTTTTGTATGTATGCTCCAGTTCCCCCATCCATTCCTCAGTTGTTGTTCCTTAGTCCACCTCCATCCATTGCAAAACTCAAATGCTGCCACCATAACCCCCAGTGCAGAAATGTCCATTCGTGTCCCCACTCTCAGTTCTTCCAAGAATACAACTAACTGCAGGGTTGCATTATCATCTGGCCACCTGTGGAGCCACCACACTGCCCTCCAGAGGGGCTGCACCTCTCAGCTTTCCTTCCAGCTGTGAATATGTACATCTTTTTCTCCACATTTTCTCTACACTTGTTTCTCCCTGTTCATTTTTAAACAATTTTATTCACACATCATACAATCCTACCTAAGTAAAAATCAATGATTCCTTGTATAATCACATAGCCATGGCCTCACCATTACAGTCTATATGAGGACATTTCCATTTCTTCTGCACAGAATTCCATACCTCTCCCCCTTTTCCCCATTTATTGACATTTAGTTTTGGGATATTGCCTTTGCTACATTCGATGGAAGCATATTACAATGTTACTGTTAATTATTGAACCTAGTTTGCATTGATTGTATTTTTCCCCATATACCATCCCATTTTTAAACACCTGACAATGTTGGCATTGATTTGCTCTCCCTCATGCAAAAGTATTCTTATATTTGTACATTTAATCATCATCATGTCCACTCTAGGCATCGCGAAGTTATACCTTCCCAGTCCTTATCCTCTGTCTTTACTTCTGGTGTCATTCACACCTCCAGCCCTCCTCTCTCAATCATACTCACACTGAGCTTCGTTCAGTGTACTTAGAATAATACCATCAGATAGCATTGTGCTATCCATTTCTGGATCTTTACAATCAATCCTATTGAACATTTTGAAATCCTTCAGCATCGAATGTCCAATCTCTACCCTCTTTCTAATTCCTGATAACCTGTGTTCTTAACTTTGACCCTCAAAGTTCCCTCATTAATGTTAGTTCATAACATGTTAGTCCTTTTGTTTCTGGCTAATTTCACTCAGCATAATGTCCTCAAGGTTCATTCATGTTATTTTATGCTTCATGATTTTATTCTGTCTTCCAGCTGTGTAATATTAAATAATATGTATATACCAGTTTTTTAACCATTCATCCATTGATGGACATTTGGGTTGTTTCCATCTCTTGGTAATCATGAATAAAGCACTGGTGTGTAAATGTCTATTTGTGTCTGTTCTAGTTTGCTAGCTGCCGGAATGCAGTATTCCAGAAACAGAATGGCTTTTAAAAAGAGGAATTTGATAAGTTTCTAATTTACAGTTTTAAGGCCAAGAAAATGTCCCAATTCAAGCAAGTCTATAGATATGTCCAATCAAAGGCATCCAGGGAAAGATACCTTGGTTCAAGAAGGCCAATGAAGTTCAGGGTTTCTCTCTCAAGTGAGAAGGCACATGGTGAACACAGTCACGGTTTCTCTCTCAGCTGGAAGGGCACATGGCGAGCATGGCGTCATCTGCTAGCTTTCTCTCCTGGCTTCCTGTTTCATGAAGCTCCCTGGGAGGCATTTTCCTTCTTCATCTCCAAAGGTTGCTGTCTTGTGGACTCTCTGCTTGGTGGTGCTGCAGCATTCTCTGCTCTCTCCAAATCGCTTTCATTCTCCAAAATGTTTCCTCTTTTATAGGACTCCAGAAACTTGTCAAGATTCACCTGAATGGGTGGAGACATGTCGTCACATAATCCAGTTTAACAACCACTCTTGATTAAATCACATCTCCAGGGAGATGATCTAATTACAGATTCAAACATACACTATTGAATAGGGATTATTTTGCCTTTACAAAATGAGATTTTGATTAAAACATGGCTTTTCTAGAGGACATACATCCTTTCAAACCAGCACAGTGTCCTTGCACTCAGTTCCTCCAAATATATACCTAGTATTGGGATTGCTGGATTATATGGCAATTCTTTACTTAGCTTCCTGAGGAACTGCCTTCCAGAGCAGTTGTACCATTGTACGTTTCCACCAATACTGAATAGTGTGCCTCTTTCTCCATATACTCTTGAGCACTTGAAGTTTTCCTTTTTTTTTTTTTATAATAGCCATTCTAGTAGGTGTGAGATGATATCATTGTGATTTTAAATCGCATTTCCCTAATAGCCAGTGAGGCTGGGCATATTTTCATGTTTTTCAGCCATTTGTAGTTTCTCTTCTGTGAATGTCTGTCACTGTCTTTTGTCCGTTTTTAAATGTTTGTCTTTTTGTTACTAAATTACTGAATCTCTTTACATATTCTGGATGTTAAACCCTTATTTGATATATGGTTTCCAAATATTGTCTCCCATTGTGTAGGCTGCCTCTTTACTTTCTTGATAATGTCCTTTGATGCACAAAAGCATATAATTTTGAGGTGATCACATTTCTTTATTTCTTTTTTCATTGGTTGCACTTCAGTGTATGGTCTAGGAAACCACCTCCCATCACAAATTCTTTAAGATATTTCCCCACATTTCCTTCTAAAAATTTTATGGTCTTAGCTCTAATGTTTAGGTCTCTCATCCATTTTGAGTTAATTTTTGTATAAGGTGTGAGATATGTGTCCTCTTTCATTCTTTTGTATATAGATACCCAGTTCTCCAAACACCATTTATTGAAGAGGCTGCTCTGTCCCAGGGGGTTAGCCTTATTAAAGAGCAATTGTTCATAGATGAGAGGGTCCATTTCTGGACACTCAGTTTGATTACATTGGTCAATATATCTATCTTTATGCCAGTACCATGCTGTTTTGACAACTGTAGTTTTGGTAATATGCTTTAAAGTCAAGTTTTTGTGAAACTTCCACTTCATTCCTTTTTCTCAAACTATTTTTGATTATGTGGGGCACCTTTGTCCTTCCAAATAAATTTGATTATTGGTTTTTCTATTTCTGCAAAGTAAGCTGTTGGGATTTTAATTGGCATTGCATTGGATCTATAAATCAATTTGGGTAAATTGATATCTCAATTGTATTTTGTCCTCCAAATGAACATGGTATGTCCTTCAATTAATTTAGGTATTCTCTGATTACTCTTAGCAATTTCTTGTAGTTTGTGTATAGGTCTATTGTGGCCTTGGTTAAATTTATTCTTAAATATTTTATCCTTAAATATTTTAAAAATATTTTAAATTTTTAGTTGCTATTGCAAATGGAAGTTTTTTCCTTAATTTACTCCTCAGATTGCTCATTACTAATGTATAGAAACAGTACTGATTTTGGGGTGTTGATCTTGTACCCCCTTACTTTGCTGTACTCATTTATTAGCTCTAGTGCTTTGCTGTCAATTTTTCAGGATTTCTGATACATAGTATCATATCATCTGCAAACAGTGAAAATTTTACTTCTTCCTTTCCTATTTGGATGCCTTTTTTTTCTTTTTTAATTGCTGTAGCTAGAACTTCCAGTGCAATGTTCAACAACAATGGTGACAGTGGACATCCTTATCTTGTTCATGATCTCAGAGGAAAAGCTTTCAGTCTTTCCCCACTGAGTTTGATGTTAATTGTGGGTTTTTCATATATTCCCTTTATCATGTTGAGAAAGTTCCGTTCTATGCCTATTGTTTGAAGTGTTTTCATCAAGAAACGGTGTTGAATTTTGTTAAATGTCTTTTCTGCATCAATCAAGATGATCATGTGGTTTTTCTGCTTTGATTGGTAAGGTCTATTATATTGATTTTCTTGTATTGAATAGGCCTTGCCAAGCTGGAAGAAATCTCACTCGTTCATGATGTACAATTCTTTTAATGTGCTTCTGGATTCAATTTGTGAGTATTTTGTTGAGAATTTTTGCACCTATATTCATTAAAGAATATAATTTCTGTATATTTTGTAATTTTCTTTAGTATCTTTATCTGGCTTTGGTATTAGGGTGATGTTGGTATCATAAAAAGATTTAGGTAACTTTCCCTCCTCTTCAATCTAGTTGAAGATTTGAGCAGGATTTGTACTAACTTTTTATTGAATACTTGGTAGAATTCATATGTGAAGCCATCTAGTCCTAGACTTTTCTTTTTGAGGAGCTTATAGATGATTGATTAAATCTGTTTACTTGTGATTGGTTTGTTGAGGTCATCTATTTCTTCTCAAGTCGATGTTATTCATGCTTTTCTAGGAAGTGGTCCTTTTCATCTACATTGTCTAGTTTATTAGCATATAATTCCTCATAGTAACCTCTCATTACCTCCTTATTTCTGTGGAGTCGGTAGTTTTGTCCCCTCTCCCCATTTGATTGTATTTATTTGTATTCTCTCTCTCTCTGTCTCTCTCTCTCTCTCTGTTTCTCTCTCTCTCTCTCTCTCTCTCTCTCTCTCTCTCTCTCTCTCTCGGCCTAGTGAAGGGCCCAACTTCTGGTTTTGGGTTTCTCTCTACTATTTTCATGTTCTCAATTTCATTTATTTCTGCTCTAATCTTCATTATTTCTTCCATTCTGTTTGCTTTGGTGTTCGTTTCCTGTTCTTTCTCTATTTCCTTCAGGTGAACAATTAATTCCTTAATTTTTGTTCTTTCTTCTTTTTAAATATAGGCATTTAGGACATTAAATTTTCCTTTCAGCACCACCTTGCCTGCATCCCGTAAGTGTTGATATGCTGTCTTTTCATTTGCATTTGCATTTAGATATCTACTGATTTCTCTTGTAATTTCTTCTTTGACCCATTGGTTGTTTAAGAGTGTGTTGTTTAGCCTCCATATATTCATAAATTTTCTGACCTTCTGCCAGTTATTGATGTCCAACTTCATTCCATTATGATCTGAGAAACTGCTTTGTATAATTTCAGTTTTTAAAAATTTATTGAGAGTTGCTTTGCAACCCAACATGTGATCTATCTTGGAGATTAATCTATGAGCACTTAAGAAAAAAATATATATAACCTACTGTTGTGGGGTGTGATGTTCTGTAAATGTTTGTTAAGTCTAGTTCATTCATCATATTATTATATTATTCAAAATCTGTTTCTTTCCTGATCTTCTGTCTAGATGATCTATCCATGGATGAGAGTGGTGCATTGAAGTCTCCAACTATTATTGTAGAGGTGTCTACTTCTCCCTTCAGTGTTGTCTGTGTTCCTCATGTATTTTGGAGCACTCTGGCTCAATGCATAAATATTTATGACTGCTATGTCTTCTTGATAAATTGTTCCACTTATTAATACATAGTGTCATTCTTTGTCTCTTTGTTTTATATTTGAAGTCTAATTTATTGGATATTAGTATAGCTGCCCCTGCTTTTTTCTGGTTGTTGTTTGCATGAGATATCTTTTTCCAGTCCTTCACTTTCAATCTGTTTTTGTCCTTGGGTCTAAACTGAGTCTCTTGTAGACAGCATATAGATGGGTCCTGTTTTTTAATCCATTCTGCCAGTCTATGTACTTTTGATTAGGGAGTTTAACTATTAACATGTAATGTTATTACTTTAAAAGCAGTAGTTTCTTCTACCATTTTGTCTTATGGATTTTATACATCATATCTTTTTTTACTTTTTACTCTTACTAATAGTCTTCATTTCTACACTCTTCTCCAGACCTCTCTCTTCCTCTTCTATCTTTTCTTATATGCCTGCAGTGCTCCCTTTAGTATTTCTTGTAGAGCAGATCTTTCATTCACAAATTCTCTCAGTGTCTGTCTGAAAATATTTTAAATCTGCCCTCATTTTTAAGGGACAGTTTTGCTGGGCATAGAATTCTTGGTTGGTAGTTTTTCTCTCTCAGAGTCTAAACATCTCACACCACTGCCTTCTCACCTGAATGGCTTCTGCTGAGAAATCCACACATAGTCTCATCAAGCTTTCCTTTATATGATGGGTCACTTTTCTCTTACTGCTTTCAGAATTCTCTCTTTGTCTTTGACATTTGACAATCTGATTAGAGAATGTCTTGGTGTAGGTCTATGAAGATATATTCTGTTTGGTGTATGCTGTGCTTCTGGGGTCTGCAATTTTATGTCTTTCATAAGAGATGGGAAATTTTCAGTGATTTTTTTCCTCCATTATTCTTTCTGTCCCTCTTCCATTCTCTTCTTTTTCTAGAGCACCCATAACATGTATATTCATGCACATGTTGTCAGTTAATTCCCTGAGACTTTACTCATATTCTTCCATTCCTTTCCCTATTGTTTTTTTTGTGTGTGTAAGATTTCCGATGTCTTGTCTTTTAATTCACTAATCCTTTTTCTGCCTCTTAAAACGTGCTGTTGTAAGTCTCCATTGTGTTTTTATGTCTTCTGTTGTGCCTTTCATTCCCAAAAGTTCTGCCATTTGTTTTTTCAAGCTTTTGAGTTCTTCTTCATGGTTGCCAAATGTCTTCTTTCCATCCTTCATCTCTTTTGCCATATCTTCACCTCACGTCATTGATTTGATTTTTGACTTGATTTAGCATTTTGATTGAACATGAATTAGTTGTTTTAACTCCTGTATTTCACTTGAAGTTAGTTTCTTCCTTTGACAGGCCATATCTTTGTTTTTCCTAGTATGACATAATTTTTTGTTGGTCTCTCTGATTTCCTTGAATAAATATTATAGAGGTTTTCATCTTTTACCTAGGGTTTTCTTGTTGGTTGGCTTTGTTTTCTATCTGTTCTTTGGCATTCAGTTCAACTTATTCTAGAGTTCAAGCATAGTTCTAGTTAACTGTTCAGAATTTTTCAGCTCTTGTTTTTCTGGTCATCGCCATGCCTAAATGAGACATTTTTTTAAAGATGATTTCCCCAGATACCATTGTCCCCAGTCTGATTTTCCCTGACAAGATGGGTCCAGATCTCAGGAGGAGGGTGTAAACAGTATCACATTTCCCTGAGGATGAGACCCAGAAAGTTGTTAGAGATTCCTATGAAGCCTCTATACTCTGTGCTTTTCCTATCCTTCCCAGCAGGTGGTGTTTGTCAGCCTGTAACTCTCCATCGATATAAAGTGGTATGATGCCTTTAATTTTAAGCTGACCTTGTAGCTGCCAGAGGCATGGTTGAAACAGAGGCTGAGATAGAAGGCAGACTTAGGGTCTAGCCCCAGAGATCTGAATTCTCTGATTGAAGGCACCATCTATGCTGGACCCCAAACCCATTTTCCTGGGTAAGATAAGCCCTTTGGGAAACTATTTCCTTCACTTGCCTTGTTACTTTGACTCTCAGACTTATCTTAACTGTCCCACCTGAATCAGGGCTGACAAGTGAAAATGCCTGAGGCTTTCTCTAATGAGTTATTTAGACTAGGTCAAACACAAAATCCATTTTCAGAGCCAGTCCCTAGTCCCCAAGGTTCTCTTGTCAAGAACCAGAGTTGGTGCTGGTTCTATATGCCCTGGGCCACAGCCCTTTTTCAGCATTCTTAGCTGGGCTTGCTCCAAAAGCCTCAGTTTTTGTTTTTATTTTTTGCAGCAGCCCCACATCCTATCTGCCAGGAGACACCCCAGGATTCCTTCCCTGCTTGTCCTTGGTTTGTTTATGCTTGGAGCTTGTATTCAACAAATTTTGTTAATTAAAACTGTAATTGGAAGCACAGCCCAAGCAGCTCATTTACCTCATCTCAGCACTCACAGTTCAGCCCAGACATTTGGAGAGGCAGAAAGGAATCACCCCATGGAAGGCCATTGGAACCCAGAGACAAGGACAGAAGGCCAGCAGACATCACTGTGTACCTTCCCATGTAAGAGAGACCCTCAGATGAAAGTTAGATGCCTTTCCTCTGAAGAACCATAAGTTTTTAAATAAATAAGTTCCCTTTCATTAAAAGCTGGTCCATCTCTGGTGTGTTACATTCTAGCAGCTTTGACAGACTAAAACAAGTGGTATGGAAAAGGAATTCTTCAAAAACAAGATTCTTGACCATGAGTGAGCAGTCCTTTCTACTGTTGGATTTGTATTAACTCAATGATTATGATTTTCATTGAACATCTTCAGGGGGTCTGGCCTTGTACTACATGCTGATACCAAAAGCCTAGTCCCTCCCATCATGGAGCTCACAATTTGGTGGGAATGAGATGTGGGTGAAAAAAAACAAAAAAGAAAATTCTAAAAATAAAAACTGTAATTGTAGAAATAAAAAATTAAATGGACTTCCAGGAAGATGGTCAACTAGAGTGGCTTGAGATTAGTCCTGCTCCATGGAAAGGTTGGAGAGGGGATGGGAGGGTGACTGAGGTGGTGATTTGGAAGTGCAGCTGACCTGGGAGAGCCTTCTGCACCACATGCAGCAGCCCTGGTTGCAGAGGCCACGGAACTGAGAGGCAGAAGTCTGGAGTCTAGCGTGGAGCTGAGGAGCCCAAGGGAGGGCACTTACTGGAGTGCAGGACTAGGAAGTAAGCCAGGCCATGTTGCTAGGCGTGCTACCCTCACCAGTGCAGCCCCATGCCCAGCGACTCACCCTACATCACATGTACCTAAATCCCATCACCCTCTCCTATTTCCCATGTTCAGGCGCCCCACCCCACTAGCCCCCAGTGCACCTACCTGCCCCACACCCCACTCCAAGTGCTGCCCAACCCACCTCTCCTGCACACCACTTGAGCACAAACTCCCCCTCCCTGTTCCCTGCAGGCTGTGGCCAGTGCATAAAGGTTGTGGGCACTAACCTCCATACCTAAGCTACCCCTGCCCCCCGCCCACAGTGTCACATAGCCTCAGCCCACCCTCCCTGAGCTCAACGCATCCCTTTATGGCACTCCAAGGCCCACACATGCGCACAGGCCCACAATCACGTCACTCAGTTCTGGGAACAGCACTTTACAACAGTCCTAGAACCAGGCATGGGCACAGCCCTCAGCTTCATTTCCCAGCCCTGAGAAAGTGCCAACCTGCACAGCCAGGTCACACCTGTTGCCAATCCATGAAGGCATAATGCCAACCTGCTGCCACAGCTCTAAGCATGTGCAGAAAGGTCCTCCTGCCTTAGACCAGCACACACCAGGTGCCCCCCAGACCAGTGCACCCACACAGCTACATCCTCCCTTGGCTGCTGGGCACCCACATTTACAAGTATCAACATAACATCCCCAACCTGCACCCATACCTGCCCTGAAACAAATTCCTTACTGAGTACTCCACTCCATGCCCTGCTCCCTGATGTACAACCATTCTGCAAACACAAGGCCTTAGACTACTGAAAAAAATCAACTCCCAAAGTACATCATTCAATACATTTACATGCCACAAAGAAAGCAGATCATTAAGTATATCACAATGCAGATAGATACAGCCCTGCCCAATGACCAAATTAAAACACCGGAAGAGACACAGATATTGGAACTAATCAAATGTATTGATACAAATCTACTTAATAAAATAAGTAGATTAAAATAAAATAATTTTATTTTATGTCATAGCAAATGACATTACGGAGATCAAGAAGACAGTAGAAGAGCACAAAGAGGAATTTGAAAGAATAAATAGAAAAATTGTGGAAATCACAGAGATTAAAGGCTCTGTTGACTAAATAAAAAGCATACTAGAGGCACACAACACTAGATTTGAAGACACAGCAGAAAGAATAAGTGATATAGAGGACAGGATAATTGACTTCGAAGACTCAAAACAGCAAATGGCAAAAAAGATGGAAAAACTTGAATGGGAAATCTAGGAAATGATAGACAAAACAAAGCACACAAATATAAGAATCATTGGTGTCCCAGAAGGAGAAGAGAGGAGTAAAGGGCTAGGAAGAGTAGTTGAGGATATAATGGGGGAAAACTTCCCAACCCTTATAAAGGATATAAATATACAAGTCAAAGAAGCCCAAAGAACTCCAAACAGAACAAATCCAAATAGGCCTTCCCCAAGGCACATACTAATCAGTTTGTCAAATGTTGAAGAGAAGCAGAAAATCCTGAAAGCAGCAAGAGAAAAACAATCTACTACACACAAGGGAAATCAAATAAGACTGAGTTCAGACTACTCAACTAGCACCCTGGAGGTGAGAAGGTAGTGGTATGATATATTCAAGACCCTGAAAGAGAAAGACTTCTAGCCAAGAATTCTGTACCCAGCCAAATTGTCCTTCATAACTGAGGATGAGATTAAAGTTTTCACAGACAAAGAAGTCCTGAAAGAATTTGTCAACAAGAGACCAGCTCTACCAGAAATACTAAAAAGAGTTCTACCAGCTGAATAAAAGAAAGACAGGAGAGGGAAGTCTGGAGGAGGGCACAGAATTGAAGAGTGCCACTAAGGGTAATTTCTAGAAATAATATTACTGTATTGAGGATGAACAAGATTGAAAGGGTTATATAGACTTGCATGTCCCACTGGCTCACACTAGAAATATGAATGAGTTCTCATAAGAATTACTTCAAAGATATAATTCTTGTATAAAGAATGTTTAAGTCCAGGGTACAGGGGAAAACTGCTATTGCATGGTATGAGTTATGTTCAAAAGGAAACCATCAGCACTACCACAGCAACAGCAGAGGTAAATAACGGGGTGAGGGACAAGAGCTAAGAGGAGGTTTAGATTTCATATTTGGCGAGGGTGTGTTTATTGGTTTTCTGTTTCTTGGGAACAATGAAATTATCTAAAATTGAGAATGTTGATGGACTGTGGACTTTGGGCCCTCTACATGATGTCTGATGAATGCAGGTAGCTGAAGGATGCACTAATGGAGAAGTAGATTGGTGAATGATGGTGTATACTTATGAATGAAGGATGTGCTGCTACAAAAAAGAACAATGTCATGAGGCACGCAACGATGTGAATGAACATGTGGGACATTTGGTGAGGCAAAATAAGCCAGAAACAAAAAAACAACAATGGTATGGTCATCCTTAGAAAGCGTTTATAAGAAAACAGGGGCCTAGATTGCAAGCTTTTAGAGTAGACATATTAAGTCCAGAGTGGTGATTATTATTGCTGGAGATTGAGAGGCTGTTTTACATATATAATCTGATATTTAGAGATAAGAATGAAGCCAAACAGGTTGGGGTTAAAGTAATTCAGAACAT
Source organism: Myrmecophaga tridactyla (assembly GCA_004026745.1). Lineage (NCBI taxonomy): Eukaryota > Metazoa > Chordata > Mammalia > Pilosa > Myrmecophagidae > Myrmecophaga > Myrmecophaga tridactyla. The sequence continues at coordinate 38,650 of PVIY010002697.1, forward strand.
AGGGGTAAGGAAGACAGTGCCTATATTTTAGAACCACACATACTCTTTGAGACCACTGGAAGAAAGGTTTATTTAATCTGGAACTGAAATTTTATGTAGCACATAATCTAATTCAACCTATCTGTACAGCTCATTTGAACAATTGAAGCACAGGAAGCACAGAATAAGAAAGAGGTCCTTTAATCCTGTTTAGATTATTGTTATGCCTGGAAACATCCTAGAGTATATTAAACAGATAATCAAAAAGTATTGGCAAAGTCCTCTGAGGGAGAGGAGAAACAATATGGAACTGTTAAACCTTACCATCAGGAAACCCCCTGATACCGTGTCAAACTTTAGGGATACCCAAATAAGCCATGTCCTCAATCATGAGGCTTATTTACTCTTGTGAAGCTTATGTAGGTAGTGGAGAAGTTTAGACTACATATGGGCATGCCTAAGAGTTACTTCTGGAGGACCTCTGTTATTTCTCAGATGTGGCCTCGGTCTCTCTAAGCCCAACTCTGCAAGTGAAATCATTGCCCTGCCCCCTACATGGGACATGACATCCAGGGGTGAAAGTCTCCCTGGCGACGTGGGCAATGACTCCCAGGGATGAATCCAGACCTGGCACTGTGGGATCAACAATTACATCCTGACCAAAAGGGTGAAAAGAAATGTAATTAACAATGTATCAGTGGCAGAGAGAGTTCACATAGAGTAGAGAGGCTACTCTGGAGGTTGCTCTTACACAAGCTTCAGGTAGACCTTGCTACCTATCATAACCTGCCAACCCCCAACCAGGACCATTCCAGTCTAAAGAACACCTAGGGCAATATATAAGATTCCACAAAGGTTACAGGCACTAGTGTAACTTTCCAGAAACCTACAACCTCCAGATGGGTCTCTGGTCCAGATAAGTCTTGAAACCTAGCCTAGCCTCTCCAGAACATCAGATGTTCCATCTCCCTACCCCATATTAGTGACAGACCCTTCCAATATCAAAAATTTAGAACTGCCATAGCCCAAACACCCCCAAAGAGAGGTATGGAAAGAGCAGAGTTAATGGTGGAATTATACTTAGAAGATAGGACTTAACAAATAAATATAGAGCCAAATCACTAAATTGATATCTTTTTTTTGTCTCTAGTATTTTAGAGCAGCTAGAAGTAAAAACCTAAAATTGTGAAATTGTAATCTATGTCAAAGTCTGAAATAATGTTCTACAACTAACTGCAGTGCTGTGCTTTGAAATTTATAGTTTTTTGTATATATGTTATTTTTCATGGAAAAAAGTTGATTGTGATGTTAAAAAAGTATTTAAGCCCTCTAGCCTCCTATATTCTGGAGCAGCTAGAAGGAAAGATATGAGAAAATTGTATGGTAGCCCATGACAGACTCTGGGATCTGTCCTGTGGCACTTGTTGAAGAGTGCATTGAAAACTATTGCTTTTTTATTTATTTGCTTTGTATATATGTTATATTATACAATTTTTTTAAAGTTTAAAAAAAAAAACTGTGATTGGAGCTTGGCTGGGCTGCCTTTCCTTGCTCCCAGCAGAAACCACTTCTTTTCCCATGGAGAAGTGTTTCTGACTGAGCCTGCTGTGCCAGTGGGGGGTAGGGGAGGACACCAGCCTCCAGCTTTGAGGGCTGTTCTCACAGTTCTGTGGTGCGATCTCGGCCCTTCTACCCATTCTGAACTGATCTACAATGTGTATCCCATCACAAAACACCCAAACATGTGTTCCAGACAGTACCTGGCTATTTACTAAATTCCACTCCTCCCTATGACACCATTTTGGCCCACCTCCATAACTCACTAATTTTTACTTTCACATTTTTAATTCTTGCTGTTTCCTTTCAGCAATTTTTTTTGTATCTTTTATATGGTTTCAAATTTATTTTCTCTGAAGTATTTTAAATAGTTTTTCTAGTGAATCTAGTAAAAGTATATCAAGTAAAAGCTACATATTTTCCTCAAAAGCATGTCTTTGGTATCCCTATTAACATAACAAATTTTCATTGTCTACCTTTTAATTCAATACATAATAAGGAGAATTAAAATAAGGCTAACTTTCAAATTATCAAATTCCAGTTTTTGTAGAGTTAAGGCTTAGTTATTAATTTTCATTTTGGCTGCATTTTAAACTCTTATGTGGAGAGTTTTATTAAAATATTTATTTGTGACCTCATAAATTCATTTTTTATTAAAGTTCCATTAGCACAGAAAGAGATAAATTTATTTTTGTTGGCTACAAAATTTGATATGATGACTCCAGGTTTAAATCTTGGGGAACTGCTAAACTGTTTCCCACCATCACTGCACCATTTTACATTATCACCAGAAATGTATGATGGTTCCAATATCTTCACATCCTCCAAAATGCTCGTTATTTTCCATTTGGTGTGTATTCATGTTTGTGAATGTGTGTGTTTAAATTATAACTATACAAGTGTGTATGAAGTGATATATTGTTGCAATTTTGATTTTCATTTCCTAATGATATTGATCATCTTTTCATAGAATTATTAGTAATCTATGTATCTTCTTTGAAATAATGCCTGTTCAAATCCTTTCCCATTTTTCTTTTTATTTTTGAATTATGAGTTCTTTATATATTTTGTGTACTTGACACTTATCAGATACATAATTCGCAAATATTTTGTCCCATTCTGCAGGATTTTAACTTTGATAGTGTCTTTTTATGTGTAAGACTTTTTTGTTTTGATGAAGCCCAATATTTCTATTTTTCTATTTTTCTTTTGTTGCTCATGCTTTTGGTACCATATTTCATTGACTAAATCCAAGGTTTATTCACCTATGTTTCCTTTTAAGGATGCCATAGCTTAAGCCCTTGATTTGTTTTGAGTTAATTTTTATACATGGATTGAGATAAGAGGCCAAATTCATTCTTTTGCATGTGGATATCCAGTTTTTCTAGCACCATTTAATGAAAAGACTATTCTTTCACTATTGAATGATTTTTGGTGCCCTTGTCAACAATCAATCAATCGATAGTATCGGGTTTATTTCTGGACTCTCAGTTCTATTCCACTGAGTCATACATCTATTCTTATGTCAGTACCTTTCTTGATTATTTTAGCTTTATAGTAGGTCTTGAAATTAAGAACTGTGAACCCTTCAAATTTGTGCTTTATTTTCTAAATTATTTGCACTATTCTGGGTCTCTTGCAAGTCCATATATATTTTAAGATCAGCATATCCTTTTATGCAAAAATGGCAACTGGAATTTTCATAGTGGATATGCTGAATCTGTATGCCAATTTGCAGACTATTGCCATTTTAACAAAATTATGTCTTACAATCCATGAACATGGGATGTCTTTCATTTATTTAGGTCTTCTTCAGTTTATTTCAACAACATTTTGTGGTATTCACTTTTTGATTAATCTTTTTCTAAGTATTTTATTCTTTTTGATGCTATTGTAAATGGAATTTTTTCATTAATTTTGTTTTTGGGGGGTTCATTGCTATTGTATAGAACTACAACTGATATTTGTACATTGATTTTATATCTTGCTGAACTCATTTATTATGTCTCATAGGTGTCTGTGTGTATTTGGGAATTTTCTATATATAATATTACATCATCTGCAAATAGAGATAGTCTTAGTTCTTCTTTTCCTAACTGGATACTTTTAGTTCTTTTTCTTGCCTAATTTTACTGGTTAGAACCCTCAATAGAATGTTAAATTGAAGTGATAAGAGGGAACATTCTTGTCTTGTTCCTGATCATAGGGGAAAGCTTTCAGTCATTCACTATTAAGCATGATGTTATAGTTTTTTCATAAATGCCCTTTCTCATATTGACGAAGTTTCTTCCTAATCTTATTTGCTGATTGGTTTTATCATGAAACAGTGTTGTACTTCATTAAATTCTTTTTCTTCACGTGGGAGATATTCATGTGGTGTTTCCCTTTATTTTCTTAATAATACATACATAGACTAATTTTTATATGAATCTATGATTCTGTAGATTCATTTTCATATGTTGAACCAACAGTATATTCCTGAGATAAATTCTACTTGGTCATTGTATATAATCCTTTATATAGGCTGATGATTTGTTAATATTTTATAGAAGATTTTTTAAGCTTATTTTAAGTACACTGAGTATTTATATAGCATAGTGCTGGTGGATCATTCAAATAATGTCAATCAATAGTGACAGAGTACTTAAACTTACAACTTTAATATCTAGATCCATCTCTTACACTATATGACCTAAAACCAATCAGGTTTGAGAAGAAAGATAATCTACAGTAATATGGAGATAGAAAACAGAAAAAACAAGCTGCAGGTAGAATAGATATAAATTAAACAAAGTAAATTAATAATTGTTAGCCCTGCTAAATTGAATGTTCAGAAAGTTACACTGAAAATCTATTCTGAAGGGCACTTATACAGTTCAAAGTATACTAGACTCTATAGAACAAACAACTCCTGCTGAGGATGATCTCATAATCTGAAATAACAATCACAGGAAGAACAATAATCTACAATGAAGCTATATTTCATAGAATGAGAATTGCTATAAAATAGGCATAGTCTTTTAAAATAATTAAGAATTTAAATAATAGAATTAGAATTATAGAACCAGGCATTAAGGGAAAAAAAGAGACAATTTGGAGAATGAAGCAAATAGAATTTCTGGAAATCAAAACCATTGTCATAAAAAATGAAATTCAATTTTTGAGTTAACAAGTACATTAGAATTCACTGAAAAGATATTTAATGAACTGGAAAATAGATCTGAAGTAATAACCTAAAATGCAGCACAGATAACTAAAGATGTAGAAGAAACGGATTGAATGCCAAAAATCCAGAATATATGTAATGGGAATCCCAGATGAAAAGAAGAAAAAAATAAGGGGTGGCAATATTTTAAAATATAGCTGGGGGGGTTACAATATTGAAGAGAAAACAAGAGTTCCCTAGATTAAATAAGCAAACAAATCCTGAAAAATAAGTAATATAATCAAATCTACAGCTAGATATGTCGTAGTAAAACTGTTCAACATTAAAAACAAAAAAATCAGGTAGGCCGTGGTGGTTCAGCAGGCAGAGTTCTTGCCTGCCATACTGGAGACCCAGGTTAGTTCCTGGTGCCTGCCCATGCAAAAAAAAAAATTACAAACAACTTCATAAGATAATTACTTATATAGAGAAAAAATAATTAGACCAACAACAGACATCTTATTAGCAACAATTCAAGATGATCTCATGGAATAAAGTTATTGAAGCCACTGAGGGAAAAATAATTGAAACTCAAATTTGTACATACATAAACTATCATTCAATAGCCTAATGAAGAAATTTTAAGGGAAACACTTAAGAGTATGCCACTCTGGCAAAAAAAGAGATAGACGAACAAACGAATGAATGAATGAATGATAGATAGATAGATAGATAGATAGATAGATAGATAGATAGATAGATAGATAGATGCTCTACTATAAAAAATTGGAAATAATTGAAGCCAGAAGGAGAAAGTGGGTTGCAAAAAGCAAGGAAAGATTTCTACTTCCAATATGATGATGGATAAACAAGGAAAGGACTTGGCTTCTAACTTACACAACTAGAAAATCATACAAAATATATGATGCCGGTTTTCAGAAACTGGATGATAAAGATACACAAAGGAGATGACTCCTACAATTTCCCCAGTTTACTGCTTGAGCAGTTCCAAGTTGCAGGACAGAGATGAAACCAAACATAACATCATTACCTGGCTAAGTTGAGGAGTACAGATTCCAAGTTTAGGGATGCCAATAAGGCTGGAATTTAGTGAAGAAAATACCAAGATGAGGAAGCTGAATAGAGAAAAACTCTCTAGAGATATACAGAAGAATTCTCGGAAGATTTGGGGTAAGAATTAATCTCTGCATGGGTGTGCTGAAGTTATTTAAGGCTAGGGAAAGGTTCAACATAAAGGAGTAGAAGTAACACTCCTTGAAGCTCACACAGGGCTAGGAATAGTTCATTTTTCCACTGCCTAGAGTAGAAAGATGTCTTAATGCACAGGGCATTGAGTTAAGTCCTAATGAGTGTATTGCACTAGAGATAGATCCAAATTGGCCTAAGACCAAAGACTTCCCATCCTAACAAGAGTTAAAAGCAAGCCTAGGAAAAATAAAGCTGATTCTAAGTCATTTAATATCATCCCAGCAAAACCCATACATATTGTTTGGAATATTTTTAAAAATCAGCATCATATAATGCAAATTTATATTATGCAATGGCCAATTTTAAGATGCCAGTCATGTCTTCCAGTTCCCTATTCTTCCCTCTGGGTACAGCTATAAACCATGGATATTATTTATAAAACAGTCATAAGAAAAATTTAAGAGGTAGAGAGAAGAAGGTGAAACAGCTAGAGAATTTGGAACCCAAGACACAACACAGCAGTGAGTTTGCTAGGTTTCTTTTTGCCCAATATATCCCAGACTGGGTTCTGCAGAAAACAGAAAACCAGAAATGCCAACAGGTACAGACAAAAGATGTCTCAAGAAAAGCCTACTCTCCCTAGCCAAAGGACCAGGAAAGGGTTAGCCTATGAAGATAAACAACTTTTAGACAGCTATGCCTTTCCAGCCAAACACCATGGGGAAAAGATGCAGTCCCAACTATCACTGCTCATCTCAGCAAATTCTGAATGGGGAGCCTAGTCTTCTACCTTCATTCAACTGTAAGGAGTCCATTTCATTCACAAAGATGCTAAATAAGAAACCAAGACTTTCTATCACTGTCCAGTGGTAATGAACCCCTCACTCCCACAATTTAAGTGGAGGCCATGGGGCGGGGGGGAAGTAACAGTGTGCCTCTCCTCCATGGGGTGTTAATGGAGACTGAATGGGGAACCTGGAATTCCAACTCCACCTGGCAATAATGAGACAGTATCTCTTCTTCCCTACCACTGTTGTTATCGGAACAGTCCAGCTGAAAAAGTAAAAGATTTAAATAAGATCCAGAGTCTCAAAACATTATAACCAAAATGCCCTCCAGGATACAATTAAAAAATAATTCATCACACCAAGAATCAGGAAAATCTCAACTTTAATGAGAAAAGCAATCAACAGACACCAACACTGAGATGACACAAATGCTGAAATTTTCTGACAAGGAATTTAAAGCAGCCAAGTAATTGCAAATACAACTGAAACAATCAGAAAAAACAGGAAGTCTCAGTAAAAAAATAGAAGATAAGAACTAAATGAAAATGTTAGAACTGAAAAATACAATAACCAAAATGTTAAAAAGAACTTCCTGAATGCACTCACCATCAAAATAGAGACAATAAAAAAAGAAAAAAGAAATAAATAAATAGAGGTGAAAGAATAAAGAAACAGTGAAATTGAAGATAACAATAGAAATTACCCAAACTGGGCAAGAAAAAAATAAACCAAAGAAAAATGAACATAACCTCAGAGTCCTGTGGGACCATCACAAAATAGCTAACATTCATATCATTTGAGCCCCTGAAGAAGAGGAAAAGTAGAATGGACTGATAAAGTATTTTTTTAATTATTATAGAAATTCTACCAAATTTGGCAAAAAAACATAAACCTACAGATTTAAGAAACTCAGCAAACCCCAAATAGGATAAACCCAAAGAAATAAACACCAAGACACATCATAAGCAAGCTTCTGAACACTAAAGACAAAGAAAAAAAATCTTGAAAGCCACAAGAAATAAATGATCCTTTACCTCAAAAAGGAAAAAATTTGACCAACAGCAGATTTCTCATCAGAGAAAATGGAGGTCAGAAGGAAGTGGTACAATGCACTTCAAGTTCTGAAAGAAAAGAACTAACACACCAGTGTTCTGCATTCATCAAAACCACATTTCAGGAATTAAGGTAAAAAATAAAAACATTCTCAGATGAAGGAAAATTTGTTATCAGTATGCCTAGAATAATAGCAAAATGAAGTTATTGAAACAGAAAGGAAATGTTAAAAGAAGGAATCTTGGAACATTACGAAGAAAGAACAACAAAAAGAATAAAATAATTCTGGTTTGTGAAGATCCTGGAAGCTCTAGTAACTCTAGCTCAAATGGGTGAATTTCTAGATAGGGTCAGAAAGCCTATAGTCCTGTGACTTTAGTCCAAAGAAGGCTCCAAAAAGAAAGAAAGAACAATGGTAAATAGCAACCTGACTAAGCTTAAATTATCACGCGGCTTCTTCTATTGATTGGACCCTGACTGACACACCATACGACTAGAAATCCCACTTCTATGTGTGTGCCTATAATACTTTGTGAGTTTATTGAATCTGTATATTTAGGCCTTGCAGCACATTTGGACATTTTTAGTCATAGTTTCTCCCAACATTTTTTTTTCTGCTGCTCCTTCCTAAACTCCAATTACATACATTTTAGATATTTTCCTAATGTCCCTATAATAAGCCTCTGGTTCTGTTTTTTTTTTATAGTTGACTGCTTAGAGCTTTTAAGCCTCACCTCTCCCTTTTCTCCTTCTGCTCCACAGGATGGCAAGCTGATAAGAAAGCCTCTGTACTCCCTCTTTGGGCAGTGGTGGGAGACTCAAACCATGCAAGCCCATGTCCATGCTTGGAAACCAAGTCCTACATATAGCTGCAATAAAAACTCAAGATAGTTGTAATTCTATATGGCTTAATGTAATGCCCAGATAAATCACAGACTATGTTTAGCAGATAACCAAAAAGTATTGGCAAAGTCTCTTGAGGGATGGGGTTTAAAAATATGGAACTATTAAACTTCACCACTGGGGAAACCCTTGATAATGTCTCAAACATTAGGGACTCCCAAGTCAATAGGCCAAATCCTTGATATTGAGGTTTGCTCTTGTGAAGCTTATTTATGTAGCAGAAAAGCTAAGCCTACCTACAATTATGCCTAAGAATTACTTCCAGAGGACCTCATTCATTACTCAGATGTGACATCTCTCTCTCTCTAAGCCCAACTCTGCAAGTGAAATAATTACCCTCCCTCCTACATGGGACATGACATCCAAGGGTGAATGCCTCCCTGGCAACATGGGATATTACTCCCAGGGATGAGCCTGGCCCTGGCACCATGGGATCACCAATGCCCTCCTGACCAAAATGGGGAAAATAATTGTAACAAAATAAGGTACCAGATGAGAGTGTTCAGAGTTAAGAGGCTACTCTGGAGACTACCCTTGCATAAGCTTCAGCTAAATATTGTTGTTTGCCATGGTTTGTCAACCCTAACCAAAACCATTTCTGCAAACACTAAAGAACACCTAGGGCTCTATCTGAGAGTCTACAAAGGTTCCCTGCACTACGATTACTTTCCAGAAATCTACAATCTCCAAATGGATTCCTAGGCCAGATAAATCCTGAAACCCAGAGGGGCCAGCCTTTCCAAGAACATCAACTAGTTCCATCCCCCTATCCCACACTGTCAACACTCCTTTCAAAAATGAAAAAGTTAGAATAGGTATAGCCCAAGCCCCCTCAAGATTGGAAGAAGGATTAAAAGAGAAAGTGGAGTTATAACAGAGAAGATAGGATTTAACCAATGAGTATGACTGCTGCTGAATCATTAGTCTCCAGTGTCTTGGAGCAGCTAGAAGGAAAAACCTGAAATTGTGGAAATATAGTGCATACCAAACTCTGAAATCTATTCTACAACTCATTGTTGTGGTGTGTTTTGAAATTCATTGCTTTTTTGTATATATGGGGTTTTTTTTCACAATAAAAAAGAAAACCCACGCCAGTTACCTTTCCTTGCTCTTTCAAGCTATTTCTATACCAGCTTGGGTACCCTGCCCTGCTGTCTCTAGACAGCCTTGTTTGCTGTGTAGTAAACTTTTTCCTGCCCTCTTGGTGTGTGTGTGACATCACCAGTCTTGACATGCAAACCAAATTTTGAGTGAAGGATTCATGCAGCCTTTGCAGAGTAGTGCTGTGAGAAGGATGTAGAAAAAAGATCTTCTCTTGCTTTGGCTCGCTAAGAGGCTCTGCCACCCAATGAAAAGCGTGCACTCTGAGCTGCTATGTACTTTCAGTTGTGCTGCACAGTATTACATTATTGAATCCTCCTGAGCCTCTGCTATAAATTTAGCCAACATAAGTCAAAAGTTTTGATAACTGATTGACCTTTAGGGATAGAAGTATGGAACTGGGGCCTTCTCTAAAATCTCAATGTCCTAGCCTGGACCTACCTATTGGATTCAAACTGGGGGTCTCTGGTGTATGCCATCTGTCCTCAGTACCATGCCAGAGGCCATAGTGCAGAAAGAAGTGATCCTTCTCCAAAATCACTTGGTTATCTGGAGAGCCCATTAAAATCAATTGGGAGTTGTTCATTTTACATATAGCATCATCACCATCACATGCGATGGATCTCAGTGAAGAGTTAGTACTTTTCATCTCTTAACTAGGATGCCCCTGATAAAGGATACTACCTATAGGTCAGCACAATTAATCAAACTTCAAACAGTCCTCTTAGCACCGGATTCCCTGGCCAAGAATCAGCTCCCCTTCAAAACACTTTTACAGATTCTTATGTCATTGCCAATGACCTGGCTGTCTGATCCAGCCAATGGCAACAGCAACAATTCTAGTAATGTCTTTCCTCACAGATACCAAAATATAAATCAAGGTCATATGCATTTCTACATATACTAAAGCCACAATACAAGGTCCCACCAGGAAATTCCTTATTCTTTTAGAGTTCCAGAAAATACTGTTGGTTAACAAGGCACTCATTTGACATCTCAGAATATACAATACTAGGATCCTGAACAAGGCATTCAAGGGAACGTTTACCTTCCTTACTGGCCTGAGGTTTTAGCCTTATAGTGTACCACAATAGCTTACCTAGACAAGTTCAAATTCAATTAAATGAAAACACAGTACATCACCATCAACAAACATCAGGATTTTAATAATGTCTGGCTCCATTTTTTTAATGCTTTTTGACTGCTGACAAATTTTAATCCTAATTCCTTCCCCTTTCTTTATGACCTACATCTATGCAGGTAAATGAGAATACTTGCTTACTACCTCCTTGGGCACTGGCAGGACATTCAAGAAGCCCATGCCAGCATGCAAGAATGCTCACCCCACCTGCATCTCCAAAACAAAACTGTCCAAACAAGTCTCCTTTCCTTGCTCTCTCAAGTCTTTTTCTGATCAGATTTGGAGGCCTGCCCTGCTATTGCCAGCCCCATTACTTATGTAAGAAACCTTTTCTTATCCCCTTGGTGTATGTGTAGCTTCATCAGTCTTGACATCCAAGCCAAATTTTGGATGAGAATCCATCTATCTTTACAAAGAAGCAAAAACTGTCCCTCAATGACTTTTTTCTATTTTTTCTCTCTGATTTTTGAACTGAATAATCTATATTGATCAATCTTCAATTAAATTGATTCATGTTTCAACTCATGTTTCAACATATATACTGTTTAGACTATATGTAAGTATTTTTTCATTCAAAAATAATACATTTAATAAGAAAATTGAAACTATTTTTCTGTTTCAGATGTTTCTAATTCTCTCCTGAGACCTGCTATACCAAAAGATGGTATGAACAAATCCAAATACATTCATAGTTATGATAAACATAAATGGGCTATATTCTCCAAATCAAAAGCAAGGATGACCAGGATTAGAACTCAAAATGTATATGCTGCTTATAAAAAATACATTGAGGACACAGGAAAACAAAAAGCCCAATAATAAAAAAGGTATATCAAACAAATACTAGTTAAATGAAAAAGCTGACATTACCATATTAACCAAGCAAAACAGACTTTGAAGTAAAACACATTAATGGAGATAAGAAAGTAGCTAAATATTGGTAAGAGGATCAATTGATCTGGCACATATAAAACATCTAAACTTGTGTGAATCCTAATACTATGCCTTCAGACTATATAAACTTAAAATTATCAAATTTAGAGACATAGTGAGAGTTTTAGATACCTCTCTATTAAATATCAATAAGTGCACAGAAGATATGAACAATATAATTGACAATCTTAAGCTAATGGCAATATGAGGCTGCACTCTAAATCCAAAGATAGCACATTCTTTATAGAACACATGTGGCACATCTATAATATAGAAAACTGAACCATGTAGTAGGCCACAAAGCTAGCCTCAACAAAAATGTTATGGAACTTGTATCACATACAATATATTCCTGATGACAGCACAAGTATCTTAATATTTGGTAAAAAGAAAGATAATGAAGGAAACACTATGTGTTTGGAAATTGAAAATACTCTTCTAAATAACCTGTGGGTAGAAGGAAAATGCATAATGAAATTGGAAATACTTAAGATCCAATGCAAAATTCTATAAATGAAAAGTTATGGGATGTGGTTACTAAAGCTTTGATTAGTGGGAAATGGAGAGTCTTAAATATGATAATGTTTTTAAAAGGACCACAGAATAAGCTGAAAGAATGTAGGAAGAAGTAGGCAATTAATGATGCAGACAAAATATATACTACATAGAAGATAAACTTCCAAAGTTGGTTCTTTGAAAAAAATCATTACCAAACCATTGGCAAGAGTAATCATGGTAAAACACAGATTTTTTAAACTACATTAAGGTATATAATTTCAGAAGCTGCACAGTTTGAACAGATAATAAGAGAATAAAAGAATTAGAAAAGATAGAATTATGAACCACCTTAGGCTAATAAATGTAAAAATTAGATGAAGTGGGTATATCCCTTAAAAATAGATCTTACCAAAAATAACAGAAGAGAAATATACTCACAGTCCAATTCTCATTAAAGAAATATATGTAACTCATAGCTAAAAGTTTTCACAAAAATAGAGCAACCAGACCCTGATGGCTATACCTGTGCTATCTACCAAACAGACAAAGGAAAAGGTAGTTCTATTATGCAAACTCTCACAGGAAATAAAAAGAGGGAATCTCTCCCAATTCATGTTGTGAGGCTACATAACCTTGATACTGAAACTAGACATGCACACTAAATAACACGAAAATATTAGGCAATCTCACTTGTGAATACTGACTCAAAAATCATAAGCTAATATTATTAACCAACAATATAACATGATCAATTTAGGATTATCTCAGGAATACAAGATAAGTTTCATGTTAGAAAATTGTTTATTGTAATTCATCACATTCCCAGATTAAAATAGCTAAATCTAAATTATTTTAGTAGATGCCAAAAAAAGTGATAAAATTCAACATTCTTTTCTGACTACTAGAAGGAGAAAGAGAAAACTCTTAGCCAACAAGAAGTAAAAGGGAAGTTTCTAAGCATGATAAAGGTATGTTACCAAAATTATCAAGCACATATTATATTTAATACTAAAGTGTGAAAAGCAATCTAAAGATATCTGCAAATACCACTCAATTGCAAAATTCAGTAGATATCCTAATCAGCGTAGTAAGATGAGAAATAAAAAGGAAAAAACAAAAACAAAAATTATTATTTACTGATTACTGTTATTTTAAAAGAAAATCCAAAAGTATCGGCAGATAACTTTTTGAATTAATAGTAGCATAAACAATTTTGGTGGAAAAAAATCAATACACAAAATTCAACTGCAAATCTTTACACCTGCAACAACCAAAGTCTATCATTTTAAAAACATGTATAATAGCAACAAAAAAAATTGTCCTTAATAAATCCAACAAAATGTGCAGACATCCTTTATGGATAAATCCATAACATTTTACTGAGAAAAATGATTATTAAGTAATTTGAAAAATATTCTTGGATAGACTCAATAGCATGAAGATGTATAGTCTCCCAAAATTAATCCATAGGGACTGCAATCCAAACCCAACAGAATTTGTTGTTGTTACTGTTGAAATTATGAGTTGATTTTCCAGTTTACTTATATAATCAAAAACCCCCAAATATGTGCAACTGGGGTAGAAGTCTTAACCTAATGGATTGTAGGACTTATTAAAAACCTACTTAATTAAGACCTTTTAGTATGAATATATGGATAAGTAACTAGATTAATGGAGCAGAATATACAGTCCAAAAACAAACCTGTTCAAAAATATAAACATGATTTATAACAGATACGTCACCTTAGATCAGTGGGAAAAGGAGAAGCTTTTTAAAACAGCATTAAGCATTTTACTTATTTCTATGGAAAACCATGTAATAGGTATATCTAGTTTTATTGCATTTTTTAGATATTGTATTTTTTACAAATTGAAGGTTTGCAGCAACCCTGCGTCAAGCGAGTCTATGGGTACCATTTTTTTCCCAACAGCATGTTCTCATTTTGTGTCTCTGTCACATTTTGGTGATTCTTGCAATATTTCAAACTTTTTTATTATTATTATATATGTTATGGGGATCTGTGATTTGTTATCTTTGATGTTGCTATGTAATTATATTGGGGTCCATGAATAATGCCCATATAAGACAGCAAACTTAATTGATAAAGATAGTGTATGCCCTGATTGCTCCATCAACCAGCTGTTTCCCCATCTCTCTCCCTCTCCTTGGACCTCCCTCTTCCTGAGAAACAACAATAATTAAAATCAGGACAATTAATAACCCTACAATGGCATCTGAGTGTTCAAGTGAAAGGAAGAGTTGCATACCTATCACTTGAAATAAAAAACTAAAAAATGGGTGTGCTTAGTGAAGAAGACATGTTGAAGGCTGAAAAGGTCAAAAGCTAGGTCTCTACACCAAATCTGGCTAAGTTAAAAGTGCAAAGGAAAAGTTCTTAAAGGAAATAAAAAGTGCTACTCCAGTGAACACATGAATGATAAGGAAGTGAAATAACCTTATTGCTGATATGGAGAAAGTTTCAGTGGTCCAGATAGAAAATCAAACCAGTCACAGCATTCCCTTTAGCTAAAGCCTAATGCAGAACAAGTCCCTAACTCTATCTAAGCCAATAGAGATGAGTAAGCTGCAGAAGAAAAATCTGAAGCTAACATAGGTTGGTTCATAAGGTTTAAGGAAATAAACCATCTCCATAACATAAAAGTTCAAGGTGAAGCAGTTCTAATGTAGAAGCTACAGCAAGTTATCCCAAAGATCTACCTAAGATACTTGGTGAAGGTGCCTACACTAAACACAGATTTTTCAGTGTAGATGAAACAGCCTTAGATTGGAAGAAGATACTGTGTAGAATCTTCACAGTTAGAAAGGAAAAGTCAATGGCTGGCTTCAAAGCTTCAAAAAAACAGATTGACACTTCTGTTAGGGGCTAATGCAGCTGGTGACTTTAAGGTAAAGTCAATGCTTATTTACCATTCTGAAAATCCTAGGTCCTTTAAGAGTTATGCTAAATCTACTCTGCTTCTGTTCTAGAAAAAGAGCAACAAAGCCTAGATAATAGCACATCTGCTTACAATATGGTTTACTGACTATTTTAAGCCCACTGTTGATACCTACAACTCAGAAAGATTCCTTTCAAAATATTACTGCTCATTGACAATGTACCTGGTCATCCAATAGCTCTGATGGAGATGTGCAATGAGATTAATGTAGTTTTCATGCCTACTAACACAACATCCATTCTGCAGCCCCTAGATCAAGGAGTCATTTCAACTTTCAAGTCTTATTATTTAAGAGATGTAGTTTGTAAGACTTTAGCTGTCATATACAGTGACTCCTCTGTTGGATCTGGGCAAAGAAAATGGAAAAGCTTCTGGAAAGAATTCACCACTCTATAGGCCATTAAAGAACATTCATGATTCATGGGAGGAGGTCAAAATATCAGCATTAAACAGGATTTGGAAAAAATTAATTCCAACTTTCATGACTGACTTTGAGGGATTTGAAACTTCAGTGGAAATGTAGCTGCAGATGTGGTGTAAATAGCAAGATAACTAGAATTAGAAGTGGAGCCTGAAGATGTGAATTGCTGTAATTGCATGATAAAACTTGAACAGATAAGGAATTGCTTCTTGCAGGTGAGCAAAGAAAGTTGTTTCTTGTGACAGAATCTACTCCTGGTGAAAATGCTCTGAACATTGCTGAAATGACAACAAAGAATTTAGAATATTACTTAGAGGTTAAAGCAGAGGCAGGGTTTGAAAGGATTGACTCCAATTTTGAAAGAAGTTCTAGTGTGGGTAAAATGCTATCAAACAGCATCACATGCTACAGAAAAAACTTTCATGGAAGGAAGAGTCCATCAATGCATCAAACTTCATTGTTGTCTTATTTTAAGAAATCGCTACAGCCACCCCAACCTCAGCAATCACTTCTCATTAATGAGCAGCCATCCACATCAAGGCAAGACTCTCCACCAGAAAAAATATTATGATTTGCTGAAGGTTCACATAATGGTTAGCATTTTTTAGCAATAAAGTGCTTTTAAATTAAAGTATGTACATTTTTTAGACATAATGCTAGTGTACACTTAATAGACTGTAGTATACTGTAACCATAATTTTATGCACTGAACCCCCAAATTTCATGTGATTTTATTTATTTTGATATTTGCCTTTTTGCAGTGGTTTGGAAACACAATATTACTGATATTTGCCTATATTAGATTTCCTACCTCATACCCTACACCTACCAAAAAACAACAACTAAAAAAACAGTTACTGGTTTATTCAACACTTCGGTGTGAAAGACAAAACATGAAATTTAGAAAATATAAGAAAGTATCTTTATGACTTAGGTATAAGAAATATTTCTTAAACAAGAAACAAAAAGTATAAGGTATAAAGGAAAATATTGATAAATTTAGCTACATTAAAATGGAAGATTTTGATCATTAAAAGTTATTGTAGAGTGAAAAGATAAGCTTTAGGCTAGGACCAGATACCTGTAAAACATGCAACTAAAAAAGAATAAAAAACATATCAAGACTATATAAAAATCTCCTATGAGTCAAGGAACAAAAGACAAAATTCAAAAAGACTTGGACAGGCACTTCATAGAAGAGAAAGAAACAATAATATTTATATGAGTGTGTATTTGTTCAGCCTCATCGGTAATAAGAGAAATGCAAATTAACCATAATGTAATATTATTTTATGCCCACAGATTGAGAAAAAAACATTAAAAATCAGACAATACAGTGTTGGAAAAATGTAGAGCAACTAAAACTCCCAACTATTGCTCACAGATGTATAAATTGTTTCAACTACTTTGGCAAACAGTTTGATGTTACCTAATAAATTTGAGTATATTCCTACCTTGTGATTCAGCAATTCAATTAGTAAGAATAGACTTTAAAGAAACTCTTGTATACATATACCAGAATATATGTACAAGAATGCTTGTAGAATTGCACATAATAGCAAAACTTGAATTGGGCCAAATATCCATCAAGAGTAGAATGGGAAAATAATTTTTAATACTCATACAATGGAATAGTGTACAGTGGTGAAAATAAATGAACTACACCTTTTTACATCAACATATGTGAATCTCAAAAACATAACAGTGAAAAAAAGAAACAAAGTCACAGAAGACTGTATAAAATATATGTCCATTGAATAAATTCCAAAATCAGATAAAACAAAATTATTATACATTATTCTTACAGACAGGAAAACCATAAAGAAAAACAAGGGAATCACAAACTCAAAAATTATGATCCTTTTACCATGGGAGGAAGGCTGTGTTGGGAAGAGGGGCACAACAAGCTTACTACGCACCCAACATTTTATTTCTTGACTTGCATAAATGGTTCATAGTAGTTCTATTTATTCTTTATCTTTATATTTCACATAAATTGTATACACTTTAATATAATAATATATTTCCATAATAAAAATTTTAAACAAAAAATAAAGGGCCAGGAATACATAAGACATTTTGAAGAAGCAAAAGGAGACACCCAATCAACCCTTAAGACGTTTGTTAAATTTTATAAAATTATAGCATCTAAAATCATGTGAGAATAGGGTAGAAATAGACAAGTAAGCCAAAGGAATAGTACAGATTACACTGGGAAAACAAAGCCTAGACACTACGTTTTGTATATATGGAAATTTGTTATATGATAGAGGGGCATTACAAATCTGGAGGAATGGATTCAATGAATGGTGTTAGGACAATAAATAAAGAAAGCAATGGTCAAAAAGGGGGGGAAAGAAATGCAGCAAAATAAGATATCAGTGGCTAAGAGAGTTCAAATATAGTTGAGAGGCTATTCTGGAGGCTGCTCTTACACAAACTTTAACTAGATATTGCTAAGTACCACAGTTTACCAAATCCCAACTCAAACGATTCCTGTTAACCCTAAAGAACACCTCAGGTTCTGTCTGAGGTTCTACAAATGTTTCACATAGTTAAGAGTACTTTCCAGAAAACTACAACCTCCAGATGGGTTCCAAGCCCACATAAGTCCTGAAATCGGGGACCAGGCTCTCCAGAATATCAACCAGTTCCATCCTCCTATCCCATATTATCAATAGCACCTTTCAACATGAAAAAGCTAGAATGGGCATAGCCCAAATATCCCTAAAGAGTGGGAGAAAGATCAAAGGAGATGGTGGAGTTATAACAGAAAAGATAAGATTTAACCAATGAGTATGATTGCTGAATCATTTTATTGATATTTTAGTCTCCAGTGTCTTGGAGTAGCTAGAAGGAAAACCTAAAATTGTGGAACAGTAACCCATACCAAACTCTGAAATCTGTTTTATAACTACTTGTTACAACGTACTTTGAAATTTATCGATTTTTTGTATATACGTTATATACCACAATAAAAAATATATATATTTTTAAAGCAGTGGTCAGTTCTCTCCCTTGAATAATGTAAGTCCCCTGCTGCAGAGCAGGAAAGAGATTGCTGAGATGCTATGCCTCTGGGTCAAGCAGCTGTGACCCAGCCGCTCCTTCAGATAGAACAGGGGTCAAGGCTACAGTAGCCCGCCTAAGCCTTTCTGTAACTCACTTCATACATCAGTAAATGGATATGATAAAATAATAGTGCTTGCCTTGTCCACTTATTATGATTAAATCAAATAACTTTTGAATCCTTGAAGAAGTGTCTGCCCTTGAAGGAATGCTCAATAAATGGTTAACTACCAAAATTATTTAATTTCAAGTTTCTGAAAGTAAGGATTTAGTATGAATAGAAAAAAATAGCATTAATTGTTTACTGCCTCAACCAACAAACTTGAGCAACTTGAGAGTAGTAAATCTGCGTATTCAACTTTGTATTTTTAGTACCTAACACAGGACCTGTGGTATAATGGATGCTCATAAAATATATATTGGGTGGCATTGATTTGAATTAAGGAGGGAAGGAAATGTAATATTACTGTAAAAAGCGAAAGAGTAAATGTGGGTGCCAGAAAGTGTCAAGCTTTTCACCACCACAGAATGTGGAGACAAACAAAGGAAGACTTTAAAGGCCACATTTAATGGATTCCCAAGATTATGCTACTGTGAAATTATGCTGGTGTGAGACAAGAATTAGAACCAGTCAATCCAAAACATGAGATACCATGGAATATAAGGTAATAAACATAGTATACTTTAAATGAAGAGTTCAATTAGCCAAAGTAAACTCAGAATGTAGCAGAACAAGGTGCAACTGTTAATACGTAAAAGTAAAAAGAACAAAAAAAGCATAGTACAGCAATTCTACAGTAATATGTCATTCCGTAGCAACCTTAATCACCAAAGAAATATCCATAATCTAATGCAATATAATTTATTTGTGGGATTTTTAATTTAATATATATGTACTTATGTATATATGTAAATCCATCAATAAAATGAATTTTTATTTATGTAGAAATAAAACTTGATGAAAAACATGTACTATTCATCTTCAGTGAGTAATATCTTTGCCTTAATTAGTGAATGTTACAGCAGAATCAATTCACAGCTGCTTAATTCCATGATATTTTGAACTGAATTGAGGGTTCATCACAGTTAAATGGACATAAAAGAAATACATGAGAAATATAATGCCATCATTATAAAATATTAAAGAAAAGGTATTTTATTTTAAAATTCACATCAGAAACACTGTTCAGGTGGCATAAAAAGTTTCATGTATAAATTTTTAAATTTGATTTAAATATACTATATACAAGAATTAATAACAATTATTTTTTTAAAAGATGTTTAAATGTCAGAAAAATTATGATGAGCTATTTCTTTACTCTCCAGGAAAAAAAAGTATCTTTTTTAATTCTATGGTCAAAAGAGAAATAGGGGAACTCTGGGAGAAGATGGTGGAGTAGGGAGCTCAAAGACTCACTCTTCTTCCAAAACAACCAATGGGGAGGCAATAACTGTCTGACACAACTGTTTTGGGGCTCTAGGCACTAGGAGAACACTGCATGGCATCCAGGGAAGAGCAGGAGGAAGAGGCTGAGAAACTGCAGTAAAAAACTATTAGTAGCTCATTCTGCAGCAGCTACTGGAACCCATACCCCTCCTTCAAGGTGGGCTGCCTCGGGTCTCATTACCTGGCTGGCTGAGGCAGACAGAAAAAGATTCAGGAGTCCTCTCCCCCAAGAAAGGGTGGGGGAACATGGCCATGTACTAATCAAGACTTTTATTCTGTGAATTAGGACCACTGGATTCTGGCTCTGAGTTGCTGTTTCAGTATGCCCCAAACTGGGACAGACAGGGCCATTGTTTGAACCCCACCACTGACAGGGGCAGAGGCAGTTAAGATTTAAAGACACAGTACTTCCTTAGGGCTGCATGAAACTATTTGCTGAACAGCACCATCTTCTGCACAGGCTCGGAAATTGCGGTTTTGGGGAAACATCACAAAGGCTTCTGGTGTCATTCCTGACCCTCTCCTTAGGGCTCTTTGGAGCTGGTCTGCACCTCCTTTGTGGATTCTTGGCCCTGTTTAGATTGGGAATTACTGATTGGGAAAGTCCTTTCCAGGAACCCTTCTCCCAGGATTTGCACTCTTGGCAAAAGCAGCTAGACACAAGGAGAGGAGTGTAAAAAGCAAACAAACAAAAACAAAAATCTATAGAGGCAAAGTAAAAACAAACAGAACAGATAAAAATTTCCAGGGAAGGAACAGAGGAAAGGAAGCTTTTTCCTGGAAATGAAACAATTGCACAAATAGTGCAACCTTAAAAAATGTGTACATAGCCAGGGTAAGAATAAGATGAAGAAAAGCTGGAAAAATCTGATCGGTTAAACATGGGCAATTCTAAAGTTCTAGAAGAAGTTGAACCAGGGGTTAAATAGCCTTATTACAAAGTCAAGTCAACAATAAAGCCCTAGGTAAGAGAGAGACACTGACCTTCAGAGAAGTTCATCAAGATAATCAGATGCCTAGACATCAGCACAAAATTACAAGCTCAGTGTGCTAAGAAACAAGAATATAGAGCCACATCAAAGAAACAAATTAAAACTTTGGAGGAGGCCCAGAATTTGAAACAACTAATCAATGAGGATCAAACCAATCTCCCAAATAAACTCAATGAGATGAAGGAAAATATAGCTAAAGATATAAAGGAGATCCAAGATGGCAGCTTAGTGAGGTGTAGGATTTAGTTCGTCCTCCAGAGCAGCTAGTGAATCACCAGGAACAGTACAGAACAACTGCTAGTGCCACATCAGTGACCAGACATAAAGCATACACCAGTCTGGACAAACTGGACCAGCTGTGATACCACCCAGAACCATGAATCCCCCAAGCCGTGATGCCAGCACCCCCCCCCACACACACACACACGCACACAGACTGGTTCCCACAGGGGATAGGAAATAGACTTTACTAGCAGCAGGGGCTAAATGCAACCAAACTCTAACTGTGGAATTAATTAACAAATTCAAGTAAAAGCTGAGGTTGCTGCTTTTTGTCCCAGCGCAGAGGGGGCAGGACAGGCAAAAAAAAGAAAGAAAAAACAGGTTTTTTTGTATCAGACAGCACAAAATACTTGAAAGGGTCTGGTCCCTGAAGGAAAGGAGGGGGCACACAGAACCTGGAAATACACAGAGGAACGTACCAACCTAAGCGCTTGATTGGCAAACCTGAGGAACAGGGGTCCAGCTCTGAAAAGGATTTTTTTTTTCTTTTCTTTTTTGTGGTTGTGTTTCTATGGCTTGAATGCTTTTTGGATATAACAGCAAGGCTTCTAAGGCTCCAATTGCCCCAGGCAAGGGCAGAATTAAGCTTTGCTGAGAGTTTGTCTGGAAGCTGTGCCTTCAGCAAGAGAGGGGTAGGGCCCAGTTCAGGTGCAACCCCTCCCTCAAGGAATTCAGACCCCAGGGTCTGGAAAACTGAAGCAATTAAAGCCAGCCTACAACCTCTCCTCTGACTCAACCACACCCCCAGCAGGGAGAGTCTGCTGAAGTTAAAGTTACCACATCACCTTATGCTGGTGGGACCCACAGGCAGACAAGTGCCACATATTGGGTAAGACAGGAAAAACACAGAGTCTAAAGGCTTCATAGGAAAATCTTCTGACCTGCTGTGTCTCACCCTCAGGGAAAACTGATGCAAGTGATTCTTTCCTCCTGAAAGGAGGCCAGTTTGGTCTGGAAAAATCTGACTGGGGTCTATAATACCTAAATAGACACTCCTAACTGGGGGGGTGGGGGGTGGGGAGGAAGGCACCATACAGGCAGGGCAAGAAACAAGAAAGCAGGAACTGAGAAATTCTGATCTGTTAAACAAAACCTAAGCTAGAGGTCTAGAATAAACTGAACTGAATGTCAAAGAACAGATAGACAACAAAGTCATCCAGCAAGAATGGGTGGAGACATGTCTCCATTCTTGACTGAGTCACATCTCCAGGGAGATGATCTAATTACAGATTCAAACATGCAATACTGAATAGGGATTAGAAAAAAATGGCTGCCTTCATAAAATGGGATTAGGATTAAAACAAGGCTTTTCTAGGGTACATACATCCTTTCAAACCAACACAGTATTAATAAAAAGAACAATTCAACAAGAAGACATAACAATCATAAATATTTATGCACCAAGCCAGAGTGCTCCAAAATATATGAAGCAAACACTGAAAAGAGAAATGGACATATCTATCATAATAGTTGGAGACTTCAATTCCCTGTTCTCATCAATGGACAGAACATTTAGACAGAGGATCAGTAAAGAAACAGAGAATTTGAATAAAACAATAAATGAACTAGAACAGACATTTATAGAACATTACACCCCACAACAGCAGGATACACCTTTTTCTCAAGTGCTCATGGATCATTCTCAAGGATAGACCAAATGCTGGATCATAAAGCAAATCTCAATGAATTTAAAAAGATTGAAATCACACAAAACATTTTCTTAGATCATAAAGGAATGATGTTGGAAATCAATAATAGGCAGAGGGCCAGAAAATACACAAATATATGGAGGCTCAACAACACACTCTTAAACAACCAGTGGGTCAAGGAAGAAATTACAAGAGAAATCAGTAAATATCTGGAGGCAAATGAAAATGAAAACACAACATATCAAAACTTATGGGATGCAGCAAAGGCAGTGCTAAGAGGGAAATTTATTGCCCTAAATGCCTATATCAAAAAAAAAAGAAAGAGCAAAAATTGGGGAATTAACTGTCCACCTGGAAGAACTACAGAAAGAACAATAAATTAACCCCAAAGTATGCAAAAGGAAAGAAATAATGAAGATTAGAGCAGAAATAAATGAAGTGAGAACATGAAAACAATCGAGAAAATCAACAAAACCAGAAGTTAGTTCTATGAGAAAATCAATAAGATTGAAGGACAAAAAGAAGAAGAGGATGCAAATAAATAAAATCAGAAATGGAAGAGGAGACACAACGATTGACCTTGCAGAAATAAAGGAGGTAATGAGGGGATACCATGAACAACTTTATGCCAATAAACTAGACACTGTAGATGAAATGGACAACTTCCTAGAAAGGCATGAACAGCCAACATTGAATCGAGAAGAAATAGATGACTGTACTAGTTTGCTAGCTGCCAGAATGCAATATACCAGAGACGGAATGGCTTTTAACAAGGGGAATTTAATGAGTTGCTAGTTTACAGTTCTAAGTCCGAGAAAATGTCCCAATTACAACAAGTCTATAGAAATGTCCAATCAAAGGCATCAAGGGAAAGATACCTTGGTTCAAGAAGGCCGATGAAGTTCAGGGTTTCTCTCTCATCTGGAAAGGCACATGGCGAACACAGTCAGGGCTTCTCTGTCAGCTGGAAGGGCACATGGCGAACACGGCATCATCTACTAGTTTTCTCTCCTGGCTTCCTGTTTCATGAAGCTCCCCAGGAGGCATTTTCCTTCTTCATCTCCAAAGGTTGCTGGCTCGTGGACTCTCTGCATCTCATGGCTACATCATTCTGCTCTCTCTGAGTCTCTCTCTCCAAAATGTTTCCTCTTTTATAGGACTTCAGAAACTAATCAAGACCCAGTTAAATGGGTGGAGACATGTCGTCACCTAATCCAGTTTAACAACCACTCTTGACTAAATCACATCAACCAGGCAGATGATCTCATTACAGTTTCAAACATACAGTATTGAATAGAGATTATTCTACCTTTATGAAATGGGATTTATATTTAAACATGGCTTTTCTTAGGGGGCATACTTCCTTTCAAGCCAGCACAATGACCTCAACAAACCAATCACAAGTAAAGAAATTGAATTAGTCATTAAGAAGCTCCCAAAAAAGAAAAGTACAGGACCAGATGGCTTTACATGTGAATTCTACCAAACATTCAAGAAGAATTAGTACCAATCCCGCTCAAACTCTACAAAAAAATTGAAGAGAGGGAGCACTACCTAACTCATCCTATGAGATCAACATCACCCTAATACCAAAGCCAGATGAAGATACTACAAGAAAAGAAAATTACAGACCAATTTCTCTAATGAATATAGATGCAAACATCCTCAACAAAATACTGGCAAATCAAGCCCAACAGCATATTAGACATTATGAATTACACATCATGATCAAGTAGATATTATCCCAGTTTTGTAAGAGCAGTTCAACACTAGAAAATTAATTAATGTAATATACCACATTTACAAGTCGAAGAGGAAAAACCACATGATCATCTCAATTGATGCAGAAAGGGCCTCTGATAAAATCCAGCATCCTTTCTTGATAAAAACACTTTGAAAGACAGGAGTATACAGAAGCTTCCCCAACGGGATAAAGAGCATATATGAAAAACCCACAGCTATCACCAAACTAATGGTGAAAGACTCAAAGTTTTTCCCCTAAGACCTAAAACAAGACAAGGATGCCCATGGTCACTATTGCTAGTCAACACTGTACTGGACATTCTAACCAGAGTAGTTAGGAAAGAAAAAGAAATAAAAGGCAGGAAAATTGGAAAGGGAGAAATAAAACTTTCACTATTTGCAGATGACATGACCCTTATATAGAAAGTCCCTAAAAATCTACAAAAAGCTACTAAAGCTAATAAACAAGTTCAACACAGTGGTGCAAACACGATCACACAAAAATCATTATACACTAGTAATGAGCAATCTGAGGAGGAAATCAAGAAAAAAAATAATGTTTATAATTGCATCAAAAAGAATCAACTATTTAGGAGTAAATTTAACCAAGGATGTAAAAAGGTTGCATGTAGAAAACTACAAAACATCGTTAAGGGAAATAAAAGAAGACCTAAATAAAGGGAAGAACATTCCATGCTCATAGATTGGAAGACTAAATATCATTAAGATGCAAACTCCACTGAAATTGAATTAGAGATTCAGCACAACTCCAATTAAAATCCAACAGCCTATTTTAAGGCTGGAAAAGCCAATTATCAAATTTATTTGGAAGGGTAAGGGGCCCTGAAGAGCCAAAAACATGTTGAAAAATAAAAAAAAAGTTGGAGAACTCAGACTTTCCGACTTCAAAGCATATTACAAATCTACAGTGGTCAAAACAGCATGGTACTGGCATAAAGATAGATATACTGACCAATGAAATCAAACTGAGAGCTCAAAAATAGATTCTCATATCTATGGCCAAATGATATTTGACAAAGCTGCCAAGTCCACTCAATTGAGAAAGAATAGTCTCTTCAACAAATGGTGCTGGGAGAATGGGATGTCCAGATGCAAAGGAATGAAAGATGCCCCTGTCTCATGCCTTATACAAAAAGTAGCTTAAAATGGATCAAAGGCATGCATAAAAGAATGAGGACCTAGAAGAAAACATAGGGAAGCATCTTCAAGATCTTGTGGTAGACCATGGTTTCTTAGACTTTACTCCCAAAACACAAGCAATGAAAGAAGAAATAGATAAAAGGGACCTCCTCAAAATTAAATACTTTTGCACTTCAAAGGACTTTGTCAACAAAGTGAAAAGACAACCTACTCAATGGGAGAAAATATTTGGAACCACATATCTGATAAGGTATAAATATCCAGTATATGTAAAAAAAAAAAAAAAGCTACAACTCAGTAATAAAAAAGCAAACAACTCAATTACAAAATAGGCAAAGGCTTGAATAAACATTTTTCTAAAGAGGAAATGCAAATTGATAAAAAGCATATAAAAGATGTTTAACATCACTAGCTATTAGGGAAATACAAATTAAACTATGAGGTATCATTTCACAGCTATTAGAATGGCCACTATAAAAACAACAACAACAGAAAACTGCAAGTGTTGTAGAGGATGTGGAGAAGTAGGAAGACTCATTCAATGCTGGTGGGAATGTAGAAAGGTACAGCTGCTGTGGAAAATAGTTTGGTAAGCTAAGTATAGAATTGCTAAATGATTCAGCAATCCTGCCACTAGGTGTATACTCAGAAGAACTGAAAGCAGGAATGCCAACGGACATTCATGTTGTCGCATGCATCAGAAATTCATTCCTTGTAATAGCTGAATAATATTCCACCGTGTGTGTGTGTGTGTGTGTGTGTGTGTGTGTGTGTGTGTATAAATGTATACCATGTTTTGTTGATGTATTCATTGGTTGATGGACACATGGGTTGTTTCCATCTTTTGACACTATTTTCCACAGCAGCTGTACCTTTCTACGTTCCCACCAGCACTGAATGAGTCTTCCTACTTCTCCACATCCTCTACAACACTTGCAGTTTTCTGTTGTTGTTGTTGTTGTTGCTTTTATAGTGGCCATTCTCGTAGCTATGAAATGATATCTCATAGCATTATTCATGAGTGCCAAAAGTTGGAAACAACCCATGTGTCCATCAACCAATGAATACATCAACAAAACATGGTGTATATATATATATATATATATATGTATATATATATATACATATATATACACATACACACACATATATTATACAAACACACATGGTGGAATATTATTCAGTTATTACAAGGAATGAATTTCTGATGCATGCGACAACATGAATGAATCTTGAGGCCATTCTGGTTAGTGAAATAAGCCAGGTACAAAATGACAAATATTGTAAGGTCTTACTGATGTGAACTAATCATAATGAGGAAACTCATGGAGTTAAAATCTAAAGTATAGGTTAACAGGGGATAGAGTAAGGGTAGCGAATGGGGAGCTGATGTTTACTTTGCACAGGTTTTTAATAAGATTGGGTGTAAATACTTGGAAGTGGATAGTGGTGACAGTAGAACATTATTGTAATTAACAGCACTGGATTATGTTTGTGAATGTGTCTGAAAAGGGAAGTTCTGGGTTGTGTATGTTACTCGAAGAAAAGTTAGAAGGCAACCCATGGGACTCTATACACAGTGAACCCTGTCGTGGATGGTGGACTGTGTTAATAGTAGAAATATAAAACTGTTCTTTCATGAATTATAGCAAATGAGCGAACTATTATAAGGTGTTAATATTAGGGTAGTATATGAGAAGCAGTTTTATTGAGATATATTTACATACCATACAATCCATTTGAAGTATACAATCAATGGCTTTTAGTATAATCACAGAGTTGTGCATTCATCACAACTCTGGCACTATATATAGGATAGTATATAATCCATGTAAACTATAGACTATAGTTATTAGTAATATTTTAGTATTCTTTCATCAATTGTAAGAAGGTACCACACTAATCCAAAAATAAAGGGATATGTAGGAATGTGGTAGTACCTTACATGATTTTTCTTAAACCTACAACTTCTCTAATTAAAAAAATTACAATAACTTGAAAAACATTATGCTATGTGAAATAAACTAGTTACAAAATACTACATATTTTTATGATTTCATTTATATATTGTAAATGTAAATAAATTTATAGCGACAAAATTATATTAGTGGTTATGTAGGGCCAAGGAAGAATAGAGGTGATTGAGAGGTGGGATTTTTCTTTTTGGAGTAATGAAAATGTTCTAAAATTGATCATAGTGATGAATGTACAACTCTGTGATTGTATTAAAAGCCATTGATTGGCTTCAGATAGGTTGCATTGTATGTGACTATATCTCAATAAAACTGCTTTTAAAGAAAAATAATCTAAAACGCTCTGTTCATTTCCATTTTCCACTATCATTTCAGCAATGATCTACTGAATATCAAAACTGAATCTCAAGCTATAACATTTCACCATCTAGTTAACCTTCTCAGTAAAGCACTAGAAAAAAAAAATCCTACACATTACAATTTCATCCATTCTGCAGAGTTATCCTGATCATAAAGAGTTGCCAAAAATGGAGATAAATTGTTATGGCTACAATAAATGGGCCACATTAACTGCACATGATTGGATTCAATTAGAAGAATTGCACTTATAATAAACTCTAGCATGTAATGTGGCTGGGATACACACAGAATGGAAAATGCTGGCCATACAGATCAACATTATCCAACACAACATAAGTCCTTTAAAAATATATCCACATACAAATAAATTTGGAGTCTAAAAATAAGTATACTTGGGGCGGGCAAGGGTGGCTCAGTGGCAGAGTTCTCACCTGCCATGCCAGAGACCCGGGTACAATTCCCGGAGTCTGCCCATGCAAAAAAAAAAAAAAGTATGCTTGATCTGCATTTAATCCAGTGTTTCTGGATTAAATCAGATTTGTTGCAAAAATTATCATGATCCTAGAAATGTGACAAAACTAACTCTCCCATAAGTAACGATAAGAACTCACGGAGATTGTAGATTAAACTAGATTTGGGCCAAGAGCCTAAAGCATCATTCAAACTGCAGTTCTAGGAAACATTCTCATTTCGACTTGAAGAATATATAAAAATGGTCCCAGAAGATTTTATTGGTATTAAAGGGGAAGATAGCACTCAACACTTCTGTAGCCTTTTCATATCTGTCTGTATTGAAAACAGGAAGGAAGTGGCTTTACAAGTAAAAGGTGGTACAAATCACGTGTGTGATTTAAAATATTCTGGGAATAATACACAGGGTCAGGTGCAAATGTGGTGATTGCTAATTGTGTGGTTTACTGTAGAGACTGTAACTACTGTAGCTGAGGTTATGATCTTTGTTAGTTCAAAACTACCTTCTCGTTTCTCTATACACATTGAGAAATTAAGTTGGGTGTTTTGCCTAAAAGAGTGCTCCTTGTCACTCCTTGTCACTCCTTCCCAAAGAATGCCAAGAACCTCCAAAATGCATTACCATGCAAATGTCTTGGGTGCCTTTACTACACATTTATATTGCAAGGTAATCAATAAATTATTATTTCAATATTTATTGGGATCTCAGAATAAGAAAAAAGATAGATTACACAAATTCATCTTCTGTGATTAATGGATTTTCCTGCAGAAGGCATACACTGATGGAGTAGGTCAGTATGCAGACTATATTACTGAATATTTCAACCCAGGTTGTAAATATAGTATCTGTTTCTCTTAGGGACTGTCACACTGAGTGCAGTATAAAAGGCAATAAATTTCAACAGATTAATTAACTCTTTGGTTACTGGGGCTGTGTGTCACCTATCCTGGCACCTAATAAAAATTCCTTTAATGCCAAGACATAAAGAAGGGCCTCTTTGGAAATGAGTTATTAACAGCATTTCATGAATAGATGGAGAAATTGTAGCCGAGCCATTTAAGTGTCATAAAGTGCAGCAAAGGCTGCTGGAGGCCTCTGAGGGACGCCAGGCAATACCATAACAATCAAATCTGAGATGGAAGAGGGATTGAGCTGTCCACTCAGAATTTTTATATTGTCAAAGAGCAGCGAGGAAATAATGTGATCAAGAAGTGAATTAACCTTGTGTGTGAAAGAAAGGGGATGATCTGATGGAAAAGGCAGTAAAGTAAAAATCACTCCATAACGCCTACATTGCAAGCGAGCCATGAGGGGCTCCTAATGTCTGCGGGCTGTCAGAGAACAGACCCAGACCTCTCCCCGCTATAAACCCATTACCGGCATTCGTCTGTAATTGGAATACATTTATTCATGCTTTTTTAGTTCTTTGGGGTCTCCATATTGTATATCCACAGAGCATTAATTCCTATAAATGTTCAATCTTTGCAGACTCCTGAAAACAGCAAGAGTCTTGGGTGGGAATTAACTCTGGAAAGGGAAAAAGAAAGTACTGTGTGTGTAGTACAGGATTTGAATGCGTTTCCTATTTTGCACTACAGTGTTTAATTTCACATCCTTGGCTGCCTCCATCCAAATACTTTTTGAATGCTTTCAGATGACTGTCCATCTATCATACTTATGCATATTTTCATATTAGAAGGCAAGAGTTCCAGCAGGCAGAAAATTATAAGTTTCAATACCAGGAGTTTTTTTTGTTTTGTTTTTACTAATACTTAAATAACTGTTCCTTAAACTGTGAATCTCATTTTTGCTCTTGACTTTGCATCTCAATATATGACAATTTTTTGAAGTTCTACATATAACAACAATTCAAAACTCATGCAGGAATAATATTTAAACCAATAATTTCTCTCTGACTGTTGAACCAAAATGAGTGACAGCTCAAAAGCAGAAATATTATTAAAGGTAAAACTCCTACTACTAATGATGGACTTTATAAATATTCATTTAGGACTTGACGCAATTAGCCTTGACTGATCTTATGATTTATTCACTCACTCAACAAATATTTATTTGCGCAAGATCCTGTGATAGGATGGTAGCCAATTTCCAGACGTATTGGACATTAACCCTACCTTCAAGAAGCTTAGGTGGAGAATGTGTGTCACTTTAAGGTCATAAAACTGAGAATTACAAGATTTCATAAAATAAAGAACAGATCAAGACTAGTTAGCCCGGAAAAGGCTTTCTTGCTCTGCTCACTATATGTGCACTAAGTTTGACATGTAGGTCTAGATGCTCCTAATGGAGAAAATTGTTTCCACTTGGACTATTTCGCTCCCCACAGAAATCATGCTGTTTAGGTTTGAAATATTTCCTGCATGCAAAAAATCACTTTTTTATCATTTTCATTATACTTATTTGTCAGTATAAACTGTGACCACCCACTTATGCTTATAAGTATGAGCTGCTGTTGGCATTGGTGGATCTCTCTATATTGTTCCTTGTATAGGGAACTGCAAGACTAAGAAGGAGCAGGAATTGCTGTCAGGCAGCTCAGGGCTTAGCAAGGCCTTTGAGAAACACTTTCTGGAAGAAAGCATCTAGGAATGAGAAGAGTCCTAGGGGTTGCCTAGTTCTTGTCTACAGTACAGGGATCCCTTGAATAATATCCCAGAATGGCCACTGCTTGTGGGTCTCATGAGACAGTCCACTTCAAAAAGCACTAATTGTTTGGAGGTTACTATGTTTGAAGTTAGGGAAACAAGAAATGATGCATTATGAATCTCAATTTAGTTCTAGTTTTGTCTTCTAGAGCCACATAAGTCTAATCCCTTCTTATATAATAGACATTTAATTATTTGAGGACAATAACTGCATGATTATTTCTTTCAATTATTCTTCGTTATGTTGTAGTTTTCAGACACTTGAATAACAAAGTCACTCTACTCTGCATAAAAATTTCTGTTTGGGAGCTAAACAAAACACTCACTGCAAACAGTTGTCCTTTGCTTCTCCCCTCCCCAATTTGAAAGGAACAGTTAATCATATTGAACATGTCATGACTAAATACATGATGACTGAGTAGACAAAAAAATACTCATAATAATATAAATATACATACACATGAATAGAAAGAAATATAATAACACTAAATAAAGGAGTGGACCAAAAAAGAAGTTACATGCTTTTATTAACCTGAGCCCCTATTTTGGCTGAATCTAGTTTTCCCAACTATAAAACTTGGACTCCTAATAAGGAAAATAAAAATAGCATATATTGTGATGCTATTTTTCATCTATAAGTTTGAAAAATACCATATTGTGTTGGTAAGATACTAGAGAAACAGGTACGCTCACATACTGTGCATGCATTGGGGTAGGGGATAGGGGATAATTATCTACCAAAATTACTAATACACACACACTCTGACCCAGCAACTGCATTTCTAGGAATTTGTCCAACACATATACATGCACATGTGAGAAATGAGACATGGAGGAGTGTATTCATTGAAGCATTGTTTGTAATCTTAAAAGAGTTAAAACTATCTAAATGTCTATCAATGCAGTACTGGTTAAATAAGTTATGGTATGCCCATACAATGTAATACTATGCAGCTATAAATAAGAATATAACAGAAGCTCCTTGTTGTTTTGGAACAGTCTTTAAGACATAAAAGCCAGATGCAAAAAATGACATATTATATTTCACTTGAAATTTTTTTGCTTCGTATGCATGTAATATTGCTGGAAGTATATTAAAGATACTAGTAACATTGGTTGCCTAAATAGAGGAGAATTGGGTGAATGAGTCCGGGGTTATGTGATTGACTTTTTTTTTTTTTTATATGGGCAGGCACCAGGAATTGAACCCGGGTCTCTGGCATGGCAGGCAAGAACTCTACCTGCTGAGCCACCGTGGCCCACCCACCTGTGTAGTCTTTTAATGATAGATAAAGAAAACCAAATGTTTTAATTTGTTAAAAAAAATTTGCTATTATAATAAATGCTAGCAATGAACTTGCTCGTGCATCTCATAAGACAGTCCACTTCACTTTGAAAAGCTAATTATTTGGAAGTTACTATGTTTAATATACAAAGGAGGGACAGTCAGAGGATAAACAGCCTTTCCAAGGGCTTACACAGCAGTCCTGTTCTCTCCAAATGCTGGGATGAGGGCTGCAACATCAGGGAACACTGGGGAGACCACTTATTCACCCTCTCCAAGTATCTGGGCAGCACCTGGGCTCTCTGTCATCTCTAGGATTCCTTCTCTGGCTTAACCCCTTTCAAATCAGTGGGGTGGAAGTCAGCAGGCTCTCTCAATTCCCCGGGAATCTGCTCCACCCTCTCTGAGGCCTGAGGGGATAACCCTCTTCCCAAGCAATGAAGCAGATCTCTCCTCTGCTTCCAGGACAAACTCACCATCAACACATGCATGGATGGATCTGCTTTCCTGTCCTGAGATTTCCTGGCTGCAGACATTAGCTTCTATGGTTTTGCCTTTGAAATAATTTTTCATTCATCTGTCAATCTGTCCCTTTCAGTCCAGACTGGCAGTGGCTCCATTTATACAGATCTCATAAAAAAAACTGTTGACTGAAAAAAAAAATGGCATGCAGCATTTAGGGGTCAAATCGACCAGACAATAGGAATTTTTACAAATCCTTTCTGGATAACTCCATCTTCAATCCTTGCTTGTCCTGTAATGGCTGACTGCTTCCATGTTTGATTAAATCCTCATGTGGGGCACTAGCCTCTGGGTTTTCACTTTTTGGAAGCCCAGAATTGTCCAAACTATCAGTTTCCAGTTTCTTTGTACCCAAGAGTTCAATTCTCAGCTCATCCCTTTCCTGTCACATTTTACTATAAGCTGCAAGAAAAAGCCAGGCTGCATTTTCCACATTATTCGTCTGGAAATTGCCTCAGCTAGATATCCAAGGTCATTGCCTTCAAATTCTACCTAACATCCAGGACCCAATTTTGTCAAATTCTCTGCCACGTTAAAACAAGAATAGCTTTCCTTACTGTCCTTTGCAGTAGCACATGCATTATTTCTGTCTAAGGCCTCATCGGAAGCAACTTTAGCATGCATAATTCTACCAGTGGTCTCTTCAAAGCTATCTAGGATTTCTCTATCAAGCTCCTAACAACTCTTCCAGGATTTTCCCTTTATTCATGTAAAAAGCCGTCCCAACATGTTTAGTATTTGCAAACCACAGCATGCTACTCCTGGTACCAGAATCTGTTTTGGTTTGCTAAAGCTGCCGAAACACAATATACCAGTAATGAATTGACAATTACAAAGGGTATTTATTAAGTTACAAGTTCTAAGGCCATTAAAATATTGGAATTAAGCTATCAACAAAAGGATACCTTCACTCAAGAAGGGCTGATCACACCCAGGGTTTCTCTGTCACATGGGAAGGCATATAGCAATGTCTGCTGGCCCTTTGCTCCTGGGTTTCATAGCTTCTGCTCCTTGTTCTAGTGGCTTCCTCTCTGAGCTTCTGTCTGTCTCCAAGCATTCCCAGCTATCTGTGTCGTGATGTCTGCTCTCTGTGTTAGCTCTCCAAACATATCCATATGTGTGTGTCTAGGCATCTGCTCTCTCTATCAGCTCTGATTCTCCCTCCAGGAACTCTTTTAAGGACTCCAGTACACTAATTAAGACCCACCTTGAATTGGTGGAGACCACAACGCCATGGAAATATTCTAATCAAAAGGTCACGCCTACAATTGGGTGGGTCACATCTCCATGGAAACAACCTAATCAGAAGATCCCACCCTACAGTGGATCTGCCCCACAAGATTGGATTAGGATTAAGAGAACATGGCTTTTCTGGGGTACATAACAGTTTCAGACCAGCACAACATGCTTTTGCAACTTTTGGATTTTTAACTATATGCATTTATTTTGTAATCATACATAATGTTAAAACTTAGAAAAGACAATATATATTTTTTAAATATGTAAAAGAATTAAATGAGGAATGAATGACAGAATGAAACATGTCTGGGGAATTTTCCTTCTGACACATGGCCTATTAAATAAGCACAAAAAAGATGAAATATTCCAAGAGTTGAGTTCAGTGTCCAAGCTAGTAATGCTTGTTCAGGATTCAGATCTAGACTCAGACTCAACCTTACTTATACATGGAAATAAAGGAGTATGTAGTTATCTTGTTCAAAGATCCAAATCACTGTCTATATTAAGTATCATTTACCTTTAAATTTCCACGTTTTTAGATATTTCAATCATCCAGAATTAGAGTATGCATATAAATCCTGGTTAGAGATTTCAAGAATATTTAAAACTACGACATAGCAATGTCAGTAACTAATGTGGCAGAGATCTGATGAGATTAATCACCAGAAATACATTTTAAAGGATATTTCAAAATGACCTTCATATTTACTGTTTGTTTCATGATCAATCATAAAAAAAAATTTCTTCCATTGTTGAGGTTCATAATGTGACTGAATGACTACAAGATACTTCAATTATTTTCAATAAGACACACACCAATGTAAACATAACACCTCAGATGTCCCTGGCAAACCAAGGGATTCCAGGAATTTGTAATGTGACACACTCTAATGATAGGTGTAGAAGTCATTTTCTCACTAGATTTATTTCAGATCAGTTGCATCACATAACTTACCAAACATAACAAGTTATAAGCAGAAATCATTGAGTCGTTAAAAATACTCTAGTCAAACTCCCTTATATACAAACCCATTCATTCAGCACATATTCACTGATTACCCCCTGCATAGCAACCACTGTATTTGACAGTGAGGATAAACATGGGCACTGCCCTGTAAGAGCCCCACAGACCAGAGACAGAGAGAGGGAAACATGTAAAAACTGCAAAACACTGTCCTATAACTTTCAAGGCAAACAGGAATATGAATAAGAATTGAGGTGGACCAAGTGTAGAAACTGTTAAACACTTAGCAAAGGAGGAATGGGGAGGCATCTTTAGGAGGATGCTACTTCTCACAAATAAAGAGCTTGACAGAACTAGAGCTTTTATTAGAATCCAGAGCTCTGAATTCCCAAGTAGGATATGTTTGGCTATACTGTTTCCTAACAGCTCATCAAAGAACATCAATACTATAGCTACGGCACACCTGCACAAGAGTGAGGTTTCATTTAAGCATTGCTTTTAAGCAGCATCTTGCTACCAATTACCTACTTTGCAGAAGACCTTTTAAACAACTTGTCCCTAAAGCATTTAGCACTCACACTGGCACAGCATGAGGTTGGGGCGTGTGTGTGCACATGTGAGTGCCTGTGTGTAGTTTCACACAGAAATTACTAGGTATCTGTAGCTAGTGATAAATGTCATTTCAAAGCCACAAGTCCAATTGAGTTTATTTACAATCACTTTGGTGCCAAAAGTGTATTAACTAACCAGCTGTCAGCCTATGCTACTACAAAACAATTATGCCAGTAGGATTTTTAGATTAGACTGAAGGATGAATCTTTTCATTACCTTCTTCTCTCTTTCTTAACAGAATGGGTTTCAGAGGGATTACCTGGTTTAATGTGGCTAATTCAGTAGAAAACTGAGATGGCTACTTAGATTGTTCAAATAGGCTCTTCTCTTCAAATGTGTATAAAGCCATTAAAACTTCAGATGCTATGTTTGATAGGTAAGGAGTAAAGTACTCAAGCACAAAAAATGGCAATACCCAACAGGTAGAGAAAGACCAAATGAGGCAATGTAACAGATAACTCTTCCAAACTGAAAGCATGGTGGAAATCTATTGACTTCAAGGAATAATGCAACTATATTCACGTCTCAGAATCAATGTCAATGATAATGGTTAATGATTAGTGGATACTGTCATCCAAATTATCTTTAACAAGAACATGCAGCTTGGGCTCTTGGTTTTCTCAAAGCTGCTGTCAATGGCCTTTGAAATACTTTGAGTATCATTCTTGAAAGTGAAGTGCCCGTCATCTCCCCAAAATCAGGTGTTCTTCA
Source organism: Myrmecophaga tridactyla (assembly GCA_004026745.1). Lineage (NCBI taxonomy): Eukaryota > Metazoa > Chordata > Mammalia > Pilosa > Myrmecophagidae > Myrmecophaga > Myrmecophaga tridactyla. The sequence goes on from PVIY010002697.1 coordinate 75,483, forward strand.
CAGTGGTGCTAGGTAGGCTAACTCCCCAGGGTCTTGGCTATTTATGTTTCCACACAAATGAATGGAATTCCTGTTATTTCTTAAGCCTTAAAAACACACTCCTTTTATTCTATTACTTTTAGCCACCTTAACACACACACGCACACACAAAAATGCATGCTAATTTGGAACACATCAAAATGCTACCATTTTGCCCCAAGATATTTTGGTCCCTACAGCCTTTTCTTTCTTGAAGAACCATCCCAATGGACTATAATTATGGGAAGACATCTCAAGTATATGTTTTTCTTTCCATATTTGTCCTACTGCAGATAATTCTAAATGTTCAAATAAATGAAAGCTAGCAGTATATTTCCAAAAGAAATTACATTGCTGTTAAAACTTAAAGCCATTTAAAAATAATTACACACAATGTAAACAGGAAAAAGAAAAAGTAGATACATCTCCAGAACTAAAGAAACAAAAAGCTTAGTTTATGGAAGACCATAATAAATAGATTAATTGTGATGAAATCAAACTAAGGGTAGCTAAACCATGATCACATATTATTTAGTTGTGATGAAAACTGACTCAAAGAACTTCAGAGGTGGGGAAGGGAGTTGAAAAGGGGGTTATAAAGAAAGAGACTTCAGATAGTTGCTTTAAATTCAACAGTCCTACTATAGACTTTATTATGCCTTCAAAATGAACAATAATAGAATAAATATTCCAGTAGAAAGAGACTGAATTTTGTTAATATGGTGTAATCAGGATAGCGACTGAAAATACAATAGACACAATTTTAAAAAGAAACAATACATGGCAAACACAGCTGAGTAACAAATTTCTTGTAAGAAAAGGCAAAGGCTCAGATTTAAGGCTAATTCAAGAACTGAGAAAAAGTTCATCATCACATTAAACTTCATCCTGGTACATTTCTCTTCCTCCTGTACAAGAATAACTAGAATTCATATGAATATCTTAGACAGGTACATACATGGAAATGCATCATAATACTTTTAATACAATAAAGGAAACTAGAGGTACTCAGTCACTAGTAATTATTTACAAATTACTCATCTCAAAAAAAGTGAACTCATATTTTTTAGTGACATCAATTTGTCATTATAGTTCCAGTTTAAGGGCTTTAGCTTGTAGGCTGAAATAAGTGATCATTTCCTTAAACCTTATATCTACATATCTTAAAAGATTAAAGCCAATAGCCACACCATATATCTCTCCAGCCTTCCTTTCATTATATTTATTCAACAGTAGAAAAAAAATTTCTAGACAACAGAGAAAACAGAAATAGATAAATACCTATCTTTCTATCATGAACTAGTCCAATATCACCTATAAGCAGAATTAAGTAGATTAAATTATCTCCTAGTTCTTTAATTCTTTGTCTTCTTAAAAAGCAAAACTACAATGTATTTTGAAAGTAGATTTTATATCAAATAAATATAGGGATATTATTTGTATGCATAATATATTACGATTTAATGTATCTATATACTATACAAATAATTTCTTTGCAAAGCTTCAGAATGAATTTCACATGGTGATTTGAGTTTGTACCTACTTGTAAGTATTAAATATAGCAAATTGCTTTTTTATGGCAGTTATAATTAAAAATTGGTGTGAAACTACAGATCAGCAAGATCTTTCTTCTTATTTATTAAATGTATCATCGAAAAAGGTTTAAAATAACATAATGCATTTTATAGTCAATGAAAGCTTTTGATACTAAATATAAATTTTGACTTTATTCAATTATATAAATGAATTGAACTTGCCATTTCCCTAACAGCATCTTAACTGAATAGGGGCAAGAAGAAACTTTTGGGGTGTCAAATATATTCATTATCTTGATTGTGGTGATGGTTTTATGGATATATATATATATATATAAACTTATAAAATTTTATACTTTAAATTTGTGCAGTTTATGTCAATTATGCCCCAATAAAGCTGTTAAAAAGTATATCATGAGGGATGCAAGGATAGTTCAGTGATAGAATTCTTACCTGTCATGCGGGAGACCTGGGTTCAAATCTTGGTCCATGCACTTCCCAAAACACAATGAAACAAGCAAAACAAACAAACAAGAAGTTCAACAAATGGTGCTGCAATAACGGAATACCCACTCGGAAAAAATAATGAAATGTGACCCCACAATATAGCATACAAAAAAAAAGTATCCCATCACTCTTAAATTGGTTTTGGTTTTTAATTGCTCTTATTCTTTATAATTATAAATTATACTGAGTTTATCTTTGTCATTGTCAATTTTATTGCTGTGGGTCTATTTTAAACCTAGTGTATGTAAATATGGATATTTTCTTCTCAGTATATGTGGGTTAAAGCTTGCAAATAATAACGAGTGAATGCAAGCATTGCAATTCAAATATGAATAATGCATATCCATAGTTAAATCAAATCCTCCAGCAATGTGTTTGTGTAGTGGTCCTTCGCTTTCATCACTAATTTCTTCAGTCAATTTTAATGCTGGAATGGATATAGTAAGTAAGCTAATGGCTCTTTTCTCTACTCTAAATAGGATGTAGTCACTGAAGTTTGAGAACCTTTCTCTTAGACCTAGAGAAGAGCAAAAAGAAACAGCCCGGACTGTTAAGAACACTTCGCATATCAGGTGACTAGAAGTGAGGACTATGAGGATTGGGAGGAAATCAGTGTCCGTCAGATCCTAGAAAGCCTTCTAAGCTAACCTAAGAACCAGGAAGCAATGTGAGTTAAAGGCAGCAACAAAGGGAAGAGATGAGAGGGAGACAATAAGCTGAATAGACTAGCTGAAGAGGTAGGTTCCAAAAAATCAGAAGATTCTTGAGTGTTAAATACAAGGAAAAGGAAATTGAACTTTCTCCAACTGGTAACAGGAATCCATTTACACTTTTAAATCATGATGTGGGAGGTAGAATTCTAAGATGACTTCCAATGCCTCTTGCTCTTATGTGTGGGCAGAACCTGTTTGAATATCATGGGATATCTATCCACGATTATGTTACATTATACACTAAAAAGGATTTTGTGGGTGTCATTAAGGTTACTAATCAATTGATTTTGAATACGAAATCTCCCTCAAAAAGGAGATTATCCTAGTGGGCCTGACCTAATCATAAGAGTCCTTTAAATCGGGGGCTAGAGGTTAGAGACAGAGGAAGTCAGGGATTCAAAGCACAAGAAGATGGAGGGGGGACCCATGGCAAGAACTGTGCTGAGAGCAGTCCCTGCTTCCAGCCTTCAAGGAAAGAGGGACCTCATCCACTATAACTGCAAGGAATTGCATTCTACCAACAAACTAAATGCGCTTGGAGGAAGACCACCAGTTCCAGACAGGGCCACAGTCCTAGCCAACACCTTAAGTAGAGAACCCAGCAGTACATACCTGGATTTCTTTTTTTTTGCAGATAGTAACAGCTTTAATTTTTTTCTATTGAAGCTTTATGAAATGGATTGTTCAAAAGCACATACAAGAGTAAAAGACATCACATGCAATCAAGTTCATTTTGCTTTAGTCATTTGTTTTCTTTTGGAAAAGGATGCACACTTGAATAACATCTGATTACCCAATTATTACCATTTCAATTCCTTCTTATCTTTTAAATGATAGCAACTATTAGACACATTTTAACTCTCTGGTCATGATATTCTTTCCCATCTTTATTCATACTGAAATAATATAATGCCTACAAAGTCAAACCATGTACTGTTCAGAAATTTGCAATAGTTCACTTATGTAATAGATTCTGATATGTTAGGAAGCCACACAACTGATCTTTGCACAGATAAAAACAGGATTGGCCGTTTGAAAGCAAATATGAACAATAAAAATTTCTTATCTAAGTACTTATAATCAAGTGAATAATATATTCATCTATGAATAGTCTTTATTAGAATCTTTTAGAATGTAAAACGTGCTCAGATTACCTTTTTTTCTTAAATAAGATAATGAAGTTCTCACAGAACTGTAATAATTTTAGTTAGCATGGGGAATCTCTCTTACATCCTTGCTCCCAAGACAGAAAGGTAGGTGTGAATTTATTTGAAACCAGTAGGAGACTACAACACTAAAGTTGTAGGTACAATGTCTCCTGCCTTGAAATATCATAAATTGGTTTTGAAAAGTTCTCCTGCATTATATTTAGGTGAAATCCATTAATATAAAATCACATTGCTCAGCTAGATTTATCAACTGACAAAGTTTGGTCATTTACCTAGACTGTCCTTTTCCAACCTAGTATCAATATTCACTCAGATAGTGTCTTCCTTTGAAGACACTCTTACTTATTAGGATCAATACACTATCTATTCTCAAAAACAAAAACAATGCATGAATATAACAACTGAGTAAAAGAATCTTCATGGCCAAAATTCTCACTGGAGCTAATCTATACATATACCACTTTCAAGGGTCAACCCCAGGGTCCCCAGACAAGATGGTTAATCAATGTCCTCTGAAAGAACCCCAAACTGAGTTGTGGTAAGATATTAAGATTCATGTTCTCTTCCTTTGATATTCAAGAGTTGCAGTCTCCATGAACTCCATTCCATACACTAATCTCCAAGATGAAAGTAGGATGTGATACAGCTGATGGCATCTATTATTTGGACATCCAGTTGCCAAGTGCACCAAGCAATGACCCTACCCTGCTTTTTAAAATAATACTGAGGTCACACAAAACACTTTCTGAAAATTTCTTAAGTTTCTGTCAGATATGTCCATAACTTACTGTTGAAGAAACAAAAGAGCACATAGAGCTTTATATTAAAATTATGCATGTGTTCACACAGCAATTCTCTCTCTTACTCTCTGGGTGTGACAGTACTTCAGATTATTTTTACTTTATTGCTGTTTGAATTGTTTACAGGTGAGTATCATTTTTATAATCATAAAAAATTATTATCTTAATTTTAGAGGGGATTTTTTTAAAAAGAATGTTCTCTAGATTCTGAGGGCAGTTTCAATCAAGTCCCTCAAATGACTATTCTAAGGACAAAATTGCAGAAGACTATCCTGGAAGACTATTCTGAAGAACAAAGTCCAGAAGAACGTAACTGCAATCATTCCAATGAATGAACTACGATCAAATTGAGCGTGCTTGCTTACACTCCATCTCCAGTTAGTACAGGGCAGGTGTTACACATATTCTCTCTCTCTGAGGGAATACCTGGACTTCTGACCTACAAAACTGCAAGTTAATAAATGGGTGGTAATTTAAGCTGCCAAGTTTGTGGTAATTTGTTATGCAGCAGCAGAAAGCTAATATACATGGCAAAACTATGATGAAAGAAGTATTATAGAAATAGCAATGTTCATCTTGCAGCAATTTGTAGGATGGGGGATGTTGAATGTAGCAGGTGCTATTGGCGTCTCACTTTCTTAGCACTCACCATTATACTACATGACTAAAGTACTGCAGAAAGTAAAAGCATCCCCTGATAGCCAGGAGCTGGCCTGGCACTGTATGCTATGCCTCTGTGTTGCTGGGAACTGGCCTGGCATTCACAGCTAGGCTGGAGGCTCTCCTCTCAAACATAAACAGTTTCATAGAACATCAGCATTAGACAACCATGAGGGATCTGGATAAAAACAAGGCCACTCTGTAATCATGTCTAAACACAGACAAAAGGAAAAACATGATCTAGCCCCCAATATGATCAAACATCCCCCTATTCTGGGTAATATTGGGGACAGCTACTTCTTTGGCAATCTAGCTTCAGCTTCCCTTTTGTACTGTCCTCCTTCTAGACAAGAATTAGGAAGATGCCTACTCATAGAGTGATCTTTGTTTCCCGATAGTGGACAGTCCCAGAACAAATTCTACTAACTTGGACCCTCCCCCAAATTACCCAACAAAAGCACAAATCCTATAAAAAGTCCTTTTTCATGCTCTCTTACTGAGACGCCCCACATGTGTCCCATAGTGTGGGTTCTCTCTCATTGCTCAACTACAGGTGTGTTGCTGGTTGGCTCTGGCTGGACAATAATGCCAGTATCCCACTGAGTCTCTGCCAGAGTGCTTTCTCTTGGCTTTGCTTGCTAGCTTAGGGAAGGCTGGGAGCTAACAGCCTTAAGTAAAACACTCATCCAAGAATTGGAAGATAAATATCCGAGCTTCTTCTCCCCATAAGGGAAATAACTCTGAGTCTGTCTAGCAAGCAATTTGACCAAAGCATAGGTAGAGGTTGGCTATGCAGGTACAAGTGCAGGTGATAAGTTTATAGCCATTAAATTGGACTTATTTTCTGAAAAGGAATATATATACCAAGAACAGGGAGATCAAGACTGAAACATGGAACATTTAGAGGATAGAAGGAAGACAAGGAAAAGGGGACAGACACAAGGGTCCTAGGAGACCTGAGAAGTACAGTAATATGGAAGTCAAAGAAGAGTTCAAAAAGGAGCTGTTTTTTAGCAATAGTAACTTCGGCCCGTGAGATGAAAAGAATGTTTTTTTAAATCAGGTCTGATAAAAGTTTTTAGGATAACAAATTACAGTCATAAACCCCCCAAGAATTACTTTGCAGTAGAGGAGATAGGGGAGGGAGATGCTTATCTTGAGTAAAATAGGTTTTAGCAGCTTTCCCATGCAGTTGCTCCAACATGCCTGGAAGCAGTCTCTATTTTTACCCCACACCAACCTGGCTACAGAATTTAACACTTCTTCAAGTTCACCTAAAATAATCCACCTGCACAGAGGCATATATAAGCAATGCAGATTTACTGAAGATTTATAAAGAGATGGAGGAGTGGCATTAGAACTCACATCCTACGAGAGTTAAAACAGTAACTTTAAAGTCCCCATTAGATACCTATGATCTCCCCAAAGTCCTTCTCAGCCATACCACCCTGCTGGTCTTCTTTTCTCCCTCCTTTCTCCATGCTCCTGAGTTTTCTCTAGCACTTTTTAAGTTGCTTCCTTTCAAATATATCATCAGAACTAAAGAGTTCTATGACTGTGTTGTTTAATATGGAAGCCAATAGTCATATGTACTATTACATGAAATGTGGTTATACTGAATTGATATGTGCTGTGAGTGTGAAATCACACTTTTATCCAAGACTTAGCATTAAAAAATGGAAAATATCTCAATAATTTATATTAATTACATGCAAAAATAAATAAATAAAAATACATTGATTTAAATAAAATATATTATTTAAATTAATGTCACTTGTTTCTTTTTACTTTTTAAATATAACTAGCAGAAAACTCGAAGTCGCATATGTAGCTTAAACGTATTTCTATTGGACAGTGCTGCTCTAAGAAAGGAAAGGAACTTCATGTTGAAAGGACCAACCCCTCATAGAACACAGTTTAGGAACAATCTTCCAAGAGGCTTATGGACTTACTTCTTACAAAAAGAAAAATTGTTTTGGCTCCCAAAGAAATTCAGCTGCTAAATAAGTAAAATATTTCTCTATCGCAATTCATATGCTACCTCTGTATATAGAACTTTGCATTGCACAAAATAGTAATGCTGGAAGAAAAGGAGAATGGGGGCTAGTGTCTAAAAGTGGTTCGGCCCTGTAAAACTGTGCATTTGAGAGAGAGCTGGCTTCAGTGAGAAAAGCCTATGGCCTTGGAAGTTAACCAGGCTGCAGGGGAATTGAATCTATAACCATGGCCTCATTGACATAGCCCATAGTTCCCATCACATCATGTAGATAACTCCTTTATCATTAGCACTAATCACATTGTAATTACTTGTGTCATTATTTGTCTACACCACCAGACTTGGTGGAGCTTGGTGAGGGCAAATATCCACATCTGTCTTGTTCTTCAACATGTCTACAATGCTTAGTAGCATGGATAGTAAGTGCTCAATAAATATTTATTAAATTAATGTTTAGCAAAAAAATGCAGTAACTAGTCTTTCTCTAAAGTGAATATGGAACCACACGTCTATCAATGAACTCTTGGTTTGAAAATGCTATATAAGCTATTCTTTATAACAGATAGAAGAGGGGCAACTGATTGTAGTGGCTTGGAGTTATGTACCCTAGAAAAACACGTTTTAAGCTTAATCCATCCCTGTAGGTATATACCCACTGTAAATAGAACCTTTGAATGAATGCTATTAGCTAAGGTGTGCCCAAACTTCATGAGCCTGAGTCTTAATTCAATATAGCTGAAGTCCTTATAAGCAAAGGAAACTGGACATGGAAAGAGAAGTCACAGTGAACAGCCAGAAGCTGTTAGAAATCAACCTAACCCAGAAGAGAAAAGAGAAGATGCCACTGTGTGCATTGCCATGTGATGGAAAAGCCAAGGAACCCCAAAGATTGCTTGTCAGCCAGAAGGTACCAACCCTGAGATGAATCCAGCCTTCTAACCTCTGGAACTGTGAGGCAATAAATTCCTGCTGATAGGCTAACCATTTATTGTATGGTATTTGTTTTAGCACTTCGGAAACAAAAACACTGATGATAATAATATATAGATGGATATTGTGTAATGATTTTTATGTATATAATAGCTAACTTTTCTGAGGGTTCATCAGGTGGTAGGCATTGTGATAACCATTTCATATTATTTAATCCTCTTTCACTTAATCACCACAGCTTATCAGGTAGGTACTACTGACATGCCCATTTTACAGATGGAGAGACTGAGATTTAGAAGATTTATGCAATTTGCCCAAAGCTACTCTATGAGAAAGTGGTAATGTACAGATATGAATTTAATTTGACTCTAGGGCCTTGTTTTAACATTAAGCAATATGATTCTTCATAGAAGTAATGCTAGGTGACACCAATTGACACTATTTGACACATTTGATCATTCCCTCTTCCTTAAAACACTTTTTCTACTTGACTTTTGAAAAAACACATTCCTAGATTCATGTTCTCTAGATGGCTGCTTCTACTCAGTCTCCTTTTCTGGTTTCTCCTCCTCTGGGTTTCGTTCTATGTAAGGATCTCATCTACACCCATAGCTTTCAATGCCATGTTGGCTGATGATTCCTGATTTCAAAAATCCAGCTGAACTTCAGATATATATATATATCCAATATATTCATATATATATATATATATATATATCCAATTCAAGATATATATATCTTGAACACTTAATAGAATTTCAGATTTAATCTGGACCAAATTTATTTTCATGAAACCCACAGTCTCCCCAATTTCAGTTATTGGCAACTACATCTGCTAGGCCAAAAATTTCTATTAGCTCAGGCCAAAACTTCAAAGTCATACTTACTTCCTCTCTTTCTCTCATATCTCATATCTAATCTGTCTTTAAGTCTATTGGCTATACGTATAAAAGATATTCAGAGTCTGACCACTACTCACTTGTACTCTTACACCCTGATGAGAGCCAACATCATCTCTTGGCAGGATGTTTTCAAGAGTCTCTCAATAGGTGTTTCAGCTTTTACCTTTGCTCTCCTACAGCAATCAGAATGAAACTCTTAATACAAGATTAAGATCATGTTATTCCTTTTTTAAAGAATCCTCCAGTGGCTTCTCATCTCATTTAAAGTCCTTCAAAAGCCTAGAAAGGCCCTGTAGGACAAGATGTGACCTCCGTCACTTCTCTGATCTCATCTCCTACTATTGTCACCCTAACTCTGCTCTGGCTATACTGGCCTCTTTGCAATTCCAGACCTGCTGTCACCTCAGGGTCTTTGCATAGGCCATGCAGAAACCTCTTTCCCAGGAATGTGCTTGGCTTGGTTCCTCAACTTCTTCAAATGGACCTTCCTAGTTGTAGTGCTCACCAGCCCACACCCCATCCCTAGAAACCTCTGAAACTATTTTCCCTTCTTTAGTTGTCTCTGTAATACTTATCACTTTATGATATTCCAAATCATTTAACTACTGTCATCTCCTCCAATTAAAATTCTAGTTCCATGAGAGCTGATTTATCTACAATACATAATAGTGCCCAATTTATTGTAAGTACTGAATAAATATGTATTGAAAGAAAGAGAGGAAGGAAGAAGGTAGAAAGGGAAATGGAAAGGGAAGGGAAGGAGAGAAGGAGGGAAGGAAGAAAAGCAAATGAACGCAGGAGTCCTACCTTGGCTTCCGCAGAGCCTAAAACAAGGACTTGATTACAGGTAGCAAATTTTGGAGGTGATCTGAGGACAGTGAGGTTAGGGAATAGGGAGAGTGAGGCAGGGGAGAATAAAAAGCCAGCATGAGATTGTTTTAACACCATTGCTGGGTCACAGGGATTTTATCACCAGGACATTCTGAGAAGCATAGAGAATGACCACTAAAATTGTCCTTCTGAGGCATGAAAGACAAAAGCACTTATCTGTCTCCCATTGATGGATAATTATCTGAGGATATTAACTTCCCCATCACCACCACTTCCCAAGTATCAGTTGCATGTGTGTGTATGTGTGCATGCATGCATGTGTATGTGAGTGTGTACTTTTTGGGTGGACAATAATTCTTGCAAGGCTCAGTAGCATCAGCAAAGTCCAGAAGCAGAAAGTAAAGACATCTATGAAAGCTTGAGGCAAGACACGGTTTGCAAGAAGTGATTGGGAGGCTGCACAGAACTTTTCATCCCAGTCACAGAGGTGAGGCTAATGGGATGCAATCTCTACAAAAGACTTAATACACAAGAGTTAGTAGAATCAGCTAGAGATAGTGCTGCTACAGCTTGTCCTGAGGCTGTGATTGATAAGCATCTTCTCCCTTTTACACCACCCATTCTAGATTTATCTCACACTTGGTCTAGATTACTTACCTAGCCTGGTGACTGAAATGTCTGAGCACGAAGCTGGTTTTCCTTTTGAGGTCATGGTTACTGCTATTGCCAAGCATCATTATCACTGGACATGGAAATACCAAGAGAATACACACACACACACACACCAGCGAACGCCCTAGGTTTGCAGACATATATCCTCTTTGTGCCCGTCATATTGAGCAACATTCTTATTATTCAGTGCCTATTTTGCAGCAAATCTTTTTCCTGGTCTCTCCTCCATCTGCTTGTCCACTAATATAAGGTACCCAACTGACCAGGAAGTAGTTAGAATTCCTGCATTATACTTGGTAGAAGCATTTTTCCATACAGTCAGGAACCTCCAATTTAGTGGAGGAACAGGGCGTGGTAGGAGTATTTCTACTTCTTGGCCTGCATATTTATGTACTCTAATTACTAGGGACACAAACCAAATATCAACTACTGGTTCTGTGCATATAAGTATCCTGAAGATAGCGTCCCAACCATAGAAAGCTATTGTTTCTGAGCAGGTGGGATTGAATCATGCCCACCATAAAGACATGCTCAAGTCCTAGCCCCTGATCTTGTGGATGTAAACACGTTGTAAATAGAATCTTTGAAGATGTTATTAGTTAAGGTGAAGCCAAATTGAATCATATGGGCCTTTGTCAAATATGACTGGAGTTCTTGTAAGCAGAGGAAATTTGTACATAGTCAGGAGGAGACAGAAGGAGACAGATGGCCATATGTCTCAGAGATCGAATTACGAAGTACTGGCAAGTACCATCAGACTGCTACAGACTTCAGAGACAGTATGATCTTGCTGATATCTTGCTTTTGGACTTTTGGTCTCCAAAGCTGAGACAATAAGTTCCTGTTGTTTAAGCCAACTAGTTATAGCAGCCCTGGGAAACTAAGACACCAATGTTCAGTAGATCATGCCAGTGTTCTATTAGGCTAGCTGCCTCCACATGATGCAATATATGGTAGAAAGAGTGGATCTCACAGTCATGAGCCCATTATCATGTTCTTTACCATAAAATGGGTCTATTTTAGTGAAAAATATCCCATCTGGCACAGCAGCTGCTACTGGAGCTACCACTTGATTAAGTTGCAGCAGTTTACCAAAATACACCATGATCTATCTATTTTTTTCCCAGGGGCCAAAAAAAGATTAATTGGATAGAGACATGACAGAGGTCACCAACCCCTACATGTTTCTAAATCTTTGCCTGTAGTATAAGCTGGGATGCAGCACGCTTCTCATTTACTCTCTTGGGCCCGGGAGGGGAGACAATTTCAGGAGCTTTCACTTGGCCCTTTCTACCATTTTAATAGTAACTCTTCCTCCACTGCAGGCTCTATCAGTCAGTAAGCATGTCAATATTGATTATGCCCTTGGGGATCACAGAATTAACCCTAGGGTGATCCCAGAGTTCCACTGGATACCCTATGAGACAAACTTTGGCCAGAACTCCTTTTATCACCTGACTTTCATTTTGGGTCTTTTGGTAGCAGTGTCAGCTTAGTTTCTATGTCAACAGAAAACAAAAAAAAACCTCTTGAAAAGCTGGTAATTTCCTTTCCACAGTATACAAGTCACTGGGTAAATAGCTTCAAGTCCCTTGGGAGATATATTGAGGAATATCTATCGTAGATACTTATAACAGCATTGCAAGGATTTCCTCAAGGGACCTGATCCCCTTCAACTGATGGATCTGGGTATGAGGTTATTTTTAATTATTGAGGCAGCTGATGGTCAGCCTGTTGCTCACTAGCTCTTCTTGTTTATTTTTCTGGTTATTCAAGACAAGCACCATGCTGGTCTTACCCTTAGGAACATAGTGATATAAGCCTAAGCATCAAGGCACCCTGGTTGCCACTTTGTCTTTGCTGCTGGTTACAGTGGTCATATCCACCTTGCTTCTGTGGGTTAAATGCTGCCCCTGGGCTTCTGCTATTCTGGAATCCTATTATTATTCCTACCACCTCCATTGATGTTAGTGAGCCTAGATCCTTGGAAGCATCTCCTACTTTAACCTAGGCTTACAGAAGACCCCGAACTTCTCACCAGTGATTCCTTACTGCCTTATGGAAGGCACTGTTTACTGGGTCTTCCCAAAGAACATAGTCAGGAATTGGGTTCTTCGTTCTCATGCAACAAATTCACTCCAAGAATACCTTCTCCCTGAGCCTTCTCACTCCTTCCTCAAAATTCCGCCAAGACAGTTCTGCCATCTCCACCTTATTTACTGTAGCCTTTCATTACTTTTCAACTTCTAAGAGCCATCCCAGCAAAGTCTTCAGATGTCTTTGCCAGGATCACTCTAGCTCCTGAATGGAACTATGCTGTAAAGAATTTTTTAAAAGAGTGCAATGACCTGTCAGAAGGCCACTGTAATTGTTCAGGCCTGAGTCGATGGTGTCTTATGACATCTCTTGTATTGGTAGTTGTTTATACAGGCATTTACCTATTATGCGTATCTCATAACTCCCTGAGGGCAGGAACCTTCTGCTTGTAATTTATGGATTAAGTATATGACCTGTATATAATTGCTGTATAAATGGTTAACAGTAGTATTAAATCCACATTATTCTGGTAACAGAATGGCATGCTTCAAAGGTATTATCTTTACCATCTCTTTAAATTCACTTAAATCCCTAGATTCTAGTATTGACATTTGCTAAATGTTTATAACACAGCCCTAAAAAGGCTGGTAGGCATGAGGTGGAAATGCCTACCATTTGGGTCAAACCCTCTTTTTCTCACTATCATTTAAAGTAGGAGATACCTGCCTCACCTCAGAATAAGCCCTCACTTCAATACAAAACACAAACGCTGCCCTTTCTACATAATGGCTGTGAAATTCTAAAATCTATATATAACTAACTGAGGTCTAACATATATATTAATTCAATTCTTTTATTTCCAGGGTAGCGAAAGGAAGACTTAAATTTTTTCCACTGGTTTCTTTGTGGTAATTTTCCCCTTACATGTCATGTGTTAAATGTTACCTAAAAACAACATATCACTGTTACCATCTTGGTTTTTATATCATTACTGTTAGTGCTTATAGATTTATTCCTACATGCGGGGTAAATGTTCAGGAAAGCTTATGATGACTGGTCCTCAAGATATGCGATTTACCTTTAGAATAGTAAGTAGCACTGTCAAAGCAATGTCGGCAACATTTTTATGATGTGGCAAGGACAGGACATGATGCAGCTACAAGCTGAATTATTACGCCAGAGGCAAGTGTTAGTTCAGCCAACTTCACCTGAAAAGCAGATACCGATCAGGCAAGAACATGGCAGCAGAGGCAGGTACTGTGACTGGGCCCATCCCTTTTAAAGCGAGTGGGAGGGACAGGGAATCTCTGAATCCAGCTCCAACATTCCGCACCTGGCTGCCTTCTCAAATTTCAGCCCAGGACTACTGACGTGAATACAGCCTCTCGCTTGGGCACCCAAAGGGCTGGAGGCACGGGTGGTTGCATTGCTGGGGTTGCAGAGACTCTGAATCCCGGAGCGCCGATCCGAGGATGAGTACGCTCGACGCGATAGGCGCTCGCCACCCTCCGCCATTTTTAATCTCTGTCTTCGCGGCCGCACGGCGCTCCGCGCTCCGGAGCGGAGAGAGCATGCGCGAGACGGACTGCTCCTTTCTACTCGGTCAGCGGCCGGCCCTAGCGAAGGGGCGGGGGCTGGGTCTGCGCACGCGCGCGAGGACACATAGGCGGAAGTGGCGCGCGGGCGGCGGCGACGCGAGTACTTTCTGAGGAGGTTTCCTCCGCGCTAGGAAATGCAGGAATTGGAGAGGAGGAAGAGGAGATGATGGCGACAGACGTGGGAAGGGAGACTCTCCGTCTGGCTGAAGCGCCACCCGGGTTGGGGTCACCCGTACAGGTGCCACACCGGCTCTGAGATCGGTGTGCTCCCCACACCCTTGGGCCCTCCGCGGTGTTTGGTACCCGGACCTCCCTTTCCCCAGGAACTCTTGACACTGCCCACCTCCTTCAGCCAGAAAGAGCGTGCAGGAAGCGAGTGTGGTCGGAATGCAAGGAGCGGGTGGCTTCCTTTTATAAAGAACAGCGAGCAACCTGCTTGCAGGGTGTCCAGGGAAGAGCACCTGTTCATCCTCGCCCCATCCCCGCTCCTGGTGACAGGATTTCCCTCAGGCCTTCTGGGGGGGTGGGGGGGGAGCCTCTTTTAGCGGAGCTCTGGGCCGATGGAGAACTGACAGTCGCTTGGATTTCCTGGCTGCATGTTCAGTTAAGAACTGCTTCCGGGTTCTGCATTAAATAAGGGTCCTGAACTGTGCGGTAGACTTCTCTCCACTTGACTCTCTCCACTTGACTTGCTGTGGAAGGTGATTATTTATTTATATCATAAACTTCAGTTAGAAGCTCTGCGAGATTCTCCAGCCTTTGCAGCTGAATTCTCTCTGTTTTTCTTTTAAAAGAATATTGAAAGTAGAAGACGGAATGACTTGGTGTGCTAACAGGTTGGGGGAGGGTTGGGCATATGCGTGTCTTCTACAGTAGATTTCAAGCGTCTAGAATGTTTCTTAATTAAACGTGTTTCTGAGTGAATTGAGTTAGTTTGGGATTTGGAAGAAAAGCATACAGCCAGCATTTGAAAACAATTTAGTGTGCTTGTACTTAATTTCTTGTGATGTATATTAAATCCTTAATTTAATCTTTCCCTTGAAAATAAGGAGTAACCTTGCAAAATTAGTGCACACAATTGCTCGAACTTTGTGAAATGAAGTGTATACAAAATAATGAGACATAATCTAATTTTTCTGTATTTTATAATCATAGTCCATAGGTTCTGATTAATATTCAAGGTCCAGTTAACCAAGATATAATGGCAAGAATCTTATTTGTAACATTGAGTTTGACACAGTATGGAATTACATTTTATCAGGCTCCTCACACTGTGATGACATATCTTCCTCATCTACCTTTTTGAAATGGACATTTATCCTAAATGTTGGGGACTAGATTAAGAAATTAACTGAAATTTTTACATCAGAAAGTTATATAAATCAACATTATTACGAACTATTTATAACTTTTAAATGCTGTGTGTTAGAATTGCTTTCTTATAACTCCATTTTAGCATTTGTCTGAATTATTTGTACAATATTCAGAATTATTCAGTATATGCCGGCTTTAGGAATGGGACCCTAGACAGTGATGCACACCTATGATTTTTTCTACTTTAATTTTTTTTTACTTTTTATACCTTATTTCAAGGGTTACTGTGAATTTTTTTTTATTTTAGCATTTGTTTCCCCTATTATCTATTTTTATTCCATATGTTCTACTCCTTTGTTGACAAGGTAGATAAAAGGAGCATCAGACACAAGGTTTTCACAATCACACAGTCACACTGTGAAAGCTATATCATTATTCAATCATCCTCAAGAAACATGGCTACTGGAACACAGCTCTACATTTTAAGGCAGTTCCCTCCAGCCTCACCACTACATCTTGAACAACAAGGTGATATCTACTTAATGTGTAAGAATAACCTCCAGGATAACCTCTCAATTCTGTTTGGAATCTCTCAGCCATTGACACTTTGTCTCATTTCCCTCTTCCCCCTTTTGGTCGAGAAGGTTTTCTCAATCCCTTGATGCTAAGTCTCAGCTCATTCTAGGGTTTTTCTCAATCCCTTGATGCTGAGTCTCCGTTCATTCCAAGATCTCTGTCATCAAGGGTTGCTGTGAATTTTTAAAGCAAAAAAAAATTGTTTTATTTTTTGAAAACTAATTTTAATTACATACTTCATTTTTCCCCCCTCTAGTAAAAAGGGTTTTGGCCCAGTTAGGTGATAGTTAATGTCAATCATGGATGCTTGAAATGGAAGGGCTCTGGTAAACATTAGGGATCACAGTTATTGAATATCAGAGATTGCAGTGTTTTCCTATTACCAGTTATACAATCTGACCAGTGATAAGCAAAAAGTGTGTTTTGATTCATGAACAGGGCTGCATTCTGGATCTCAGGATAGGAGTCTGGTCCGAGATCCAGACCCACATTTCCAACTGCACATCAAAGTGGGGTGATCCTGCTTCAGCAGATGGTAACCCCTGAGCAATGTTTCTAAAACACTGACTAATAGTAGCTAACCTTTATGGGCTATCATACTATAGGCCAGCCACTTTTAAATTTATTTGATATAATCCTGAGAAAAGTCCTGTGATAGATGCATTTTTTTTTTAATTTTCCTTTTGAAGATACAAAATCTAAAGTTCAGGAAGGTTAAATAATTTGTCCGAGACTCCACAGCCAACTAACAAACCAGTTGAACTCAGCTCTCAAAATTCCAAAGCATAGGGAAAAAATCACTGAGCTATATTGCTTTCTCAAAATGTTAGCTATGATTTTATTGAGTTACTAAAATATGCCCAATATTGTGGTAAATTAACTCATTTGAAGAAGGTGATTTTAGAAAAGGGTTATATGCTAGAGAAATTTTTTATGTGAATAAAAGTAGGAAAGAGAGGTCTTCTAGAACTTTCATTTCCTCTATATATTTAAATATAGAATCATTATTTGTATTTTTCTCCCAATCCCTGCTTTCTATAAGATTTTCAGTTTTTCCCATAAAATTCCCCAATACATGTAACTTCAACCTAAATCTTGAGGGCATTCAGAGGAAGGAACAGATTATTTGGTTCGTCTGAGGACTGGATGCAGAGTTTATTCTAGATACCAAGTATGCAGAGACAAATAAGATTTGAGTCTCACCTTTCAAGTTCTATTCTCTACCAACTGGGGGAATTCTGGAGGGTATCACAAAGGAGGGGGCATTAAAACTGATCTTAAAATCCTGACCTAGAAAAAGAAGACATCAAGGTGAAAAAACATCATGAGCAGAAGGTCCAGTTGTTTGAAAGCTTGTAGTGTACCTCAGGAATGAAACTAGTCCATTGTGGCTTGTAGAGGTAAGGCTTGATTTAAGAAGAGAAACTTAGAAACCCACATAGGGCCAGATTTATTTGATGACTCTTATAGCCATACCTGTATACCCATCCCTACCCATATTGAAAATAGTTCAGGTTTTTCTTCTGAATTCAAGCACGCATTCGATGACATGTTTAAGGAAGATAATTTAATGTATGGTTCATTAAAAAAAGTCCTATTTCAAGAGTATTCTACAAGTTAATTTTAAACATTTTATTCAGAGGAGGATGATTGAAACATAGTATAGAAAGCAAGAACAATGTAAAAAGAAATGGGTAAAGGAAAAGAAGCAATAAAATTTCTTATTAAACTATACATTTTCTGTTTAGAGATACAGTAGGTACCCTGTAAAACAAAATTTATTTTCATGCCCTGAATTTTGTTGCAAGCTGTATTCAGAACTTTGACTCCAAGTTTAAATTATTGGCAAGGGCATGGTAGTTAATTTCCGTAGATCAGTGCACTAGAAGTGACCATGAAGGAAGTTTTTAAACCATTTCAAACCAACATTTGACAGTTTCATTTAAAAAGGTTTTCATAAGAGATCTTAGTCAAAATTACCCCATCTACAAATCTTCACCCCTCAATGAAAACCCAAAATTTTTGTTCTCTTTGGATTTGTGACAGAGAATTAGTCTTTTATAGAAAATTATTTTTTCTTGACTTCTAGTAGTTTCACTTTATTTTAAAACATTATTAACAAATATATATTATAATTGTCGTAGAATTTAGAGCATCAGTTCTTTATTTTCTGTAAAGATTTACTTAAATTTGATATTATGCATATACTTGTGTGTTTTTAAAATTGCGTATTTACTTCAGATATAAACAAAGACACATTTACTTTGAAGTGAAAAATACTATGTAGCTTCTGGTTTACTGCTGTGGAAATAAGCATGGTATTTATTTAATCTAGTGACATTGGTCTTTATCAGGTAAAGATAAATTGGAGAGTGGGCATCCTGTGTGTGGTGATTGGAAGCTTTAGTAAGAGTATTGATATATTAATACTCAGAATGAGGCTTACCTGTATAATTTTAAACTGTAATTTAGAATGTGATTTGGAGCATAATGTTTTACTCTATAATCTAAATGTTGTGCTTTAATTGCTTGTTTCCTATTCTAGGTTTTTACTCAAGAAGCAGAAGTACTGAACAAAAGACAGGAAATCAACAAAGATAACTTTGGAAGCACTGAATGCAGCAAATAAAGAGCAATGGATCTCAAGTTCAACAACTCTAGGAAATATATTTCTATCACTGTTCCTTCCAAAACCCAAGCAATGTCACCACATATCAAATCAATAGATGACATTGTAGTACTTGGCGTAAATCTCAGTAGATTTAACAAACTTTCTCAATTTTTCATATGTGTTGCTGGAGTTTTTGTATTTTACTTAATTTATGGATATTTACAGGTAAAAAATAGTTATTTGTAATATGTTAATTGTGATAATTGAGATCAGTATGGGCATAGTTGTATACATTTGACTACCAGCAAATTCCTGACCTTTGAGGTCATAGGCTGGATATGTGATTTCAGGCTGTTGTAAACAGGAATATTTGGAAACTAATTTTATTGGTAGTTCATTAGTGAATATTTTCAGCTATTACCAACTTTGCTTTTTTATGTAACATCTTAACATGAAGGAACATTTGTTATTCAATATACCCCTGAGACAGGACAGTGAAGATACACTGCTGGCCTTGCCAGCTGAATTCAAACTGTTTCTGGTGGTCCTTACTGACAGCTATTGAAAAAAAAAAGCATTTGTCAGATCAATAGTTGCATACCCGTACCAAACGATGTGTTGATTTGCTCAAGCAGTGATACCACACCTGAACAGCAGCTGCAATTAGAGTCACCACCTGGTTAAGTTTTTGATAATCTGTTGTCATGCCCCAAGACTCATCTGTTTTCTGCGCAGGACAAATAGAGTTGAATAGGGATGTGGTGGAATCACCACCCCTGCATCCTTCAAGTCCTTAAGAGTGACGCTAATCTCCTCAGTCCCTCCAGGAATTCAGTATTGCTTCTGATTTACTATTTTCCTAGGTAGGGGCAGTTATAGTGGCTTCCACTTGGCCTTTTCTACCATACTAGCTCTCACTCCAAGAGTACAGGAACCAGTGTAGGGATTCTGCTAGTTACTGAGTATGCCATATTTACAGATACCTGCTGTTGGTTCTGTTCTCTAGAGAATCCTGACTAATACAGCTAGCTATTTTCATGTTTTATATCATAAACCAGAAAAATCTTGAATACCTCACAGACTTATTTGAACATAACAGTTTAGCAGATGATATAGCATCCTAAATGTGCAAAGTCTACTTCAGAGACTATTTAGAATCATTGTTTAGTTTTTCGTTGAAAATAAATTTATCTATAAATTTAATCCATTTTGAGTTATTTAAATATAGTTGAAATATGAGTAAGATGAATTTAGTGGAAAGTTTAAATTATTCGATTAAAATTAAGCCAGATAACTTTCTTAAAAGACTAACTCTTAATAACTTACTAAGAATGGCTTGTCCTGAGTAATTGATAAAATGTTGCTTCATGATAGAACATGCTATTCAGCCAAATTTAACCATTCCCTCTATGAAGTGTTATATAATCTGTGGCACAGAATTTCAAGCATCAGTTATCTATGGTATTGGTCATGTTGTTCCTATAGAAAAGCAGGCCTGAGATGACCTACTTCTAATGAAATACGCTTTTTATGGAGTAAATGAATTTATGATCCAGCTACTTTTCTCACTGCTTTTGGTGGCTCTTTCAAATGTAGAATGGCTGTCCTAAAACCCCCCACCCCCTTTATTTTTCTGCTGATTTTCATACCTTGGTGGCTAGTGACAGTTCTTTGGATAGGGCCTCTATCTTCTCTAATTTATGACTGAGAAGTCTTGGGATTTAACGTTTTGGGTGGTGGGGAACCTTGGTCTCTGTTTCAAAATGTATTTAAATGAATTCATTGTGGGAAGATTGGCTCACCCCTTGAACTTAACAATATTCATGTATTTTTTGACAGGAATTAATATTTTCAGTGGAGGGTATTAAGTCCTATGGCTGGTATCTTACTTTAGTACAGTTTGGATTTTACTCCACATTTGGCCTAATAGAACTTCAGCTTATTCAGGACAAAAGGAGAAGGTATGTGATTTGTTTTTATTTTTTGATAAGTTCACTAGTTGTAATTAAGTCTTTTTTGTTTGTTTCAGTTTTACTTTTTAGGCATACAGAATCTATTAGACAGAAAATTTACATTCCCCATTAACAAAACATACCTAATACCAAAAAATCTTTATCAGTACAATCAACTTACTTAAAAATATTAAATATTTATATTTCCTTTACTTATACACTGAAAAAAGTAAGGCCTCTTTCTAAGTGTAATATTACCAAAGAATAAAAATATAGCATTTCAGCTCAGTTTATAGTACAGTATGTCTTCTGGAAACAGAAGGAAGTACTCAACTGTATATGTGTGTTTTTATAAATTGCTGAAAGGTTTACAAAGTTAGTAATAATAAAGTGATACCTGAAATATCAGTACCTGTTTTACAGTGGTTTTTAAAATGCGTGATGTTTTATTTTATGTGATATATTCTAACATTTTCATGTTTGTAATGTCCAGTGGCTAGGATTGCGTTCTTAAATATTCGGAAAACACCTTTTTTAACATTTCCTTTCATCAAAACCGAAAGGGCTTAAATTAATAATTATCTAGTTGCAAGTAATATTTTAAATATTGGCATATGGAACGAGATGCAATAAAAACATAGTTTGATTCTAAATGGAAGATGGTTAGGAATTTGAAGTTGCAGTATACTTGGGAAATGTAAGAAGTGTGGTTATTCAGTTTTATCACATCCTAAATTGAGAGGTTTGAATGTAATAAGGAATTATAATACTTAGATTCTCTCTTCATAAAAATAAAACTTTTTCATCATGAGTTTTTTTTAGCATAAAATTGTTTTGAAGTTTATAAGATGGTAACTAAAATTTTAAATATTCAAATCTGTAACACCAGTGTTTCTTTATGGGTCTAATTTTATCTTCCAACTTTTCTTTTTTGTGAATACAATGTTATAGCAGTGATGGTAAAAATGTTTAAATCTGAAGATATCTTCTTCATGATTTTCTTGCTCTGAAACTACAGGATTTAGCCATAGGTAATAAAATAAAAAGTAATTAACTCTGTCTGCCAAGACTAATTTTTAAGGAAGCCTGAAGAATTGTTACCAGTTAGAAACTACAGGGCCTCTGATTGTTCCTAAGCTAAAGGAAAGTAGTGCTGCTTTTATTAAATGAAAAGTGATACAAAGATATGGCATGGGCTCTAGCCCTATTATACCAACCTTTAAACCTTAAGACCATACTATATTTAAAAATAGAATCATTTGTATTTGATGTAAACATAAATGAAGGAATTTGAGAGGAGAATATATAGACTTATAATAAATGTAATTATAAATTGAAATCTTTTCATTGCAAGGCACATTAAAAATCTTTTTTAAAGAAGTCTTTAAAGATATGGTGAAAATATTCCCAATCACAAATACGCATTTATGAATTTAAAGTGGCACTTCTCTTTAGATCTTTACTTAGCAAAACCTTTTACTTTTGTGTTTTTCTCTTTTCCTATGTTCATATGAGTACTGGTGTAGCTGAAAGAATACAGGATTTGGAGTCAGAGAACATGGGGTTTGGGTCTCAGCACTGCCTCTTTATTAGTTCTGTCAAAATCTCAGGGAAACTTCTTAAATTGTGTGTTTAATGTTGAGAATGAAATGTGCTAATGTAAAACACCATGATACCTTAGGTATACTACTTGTTATGATCCCAAAGATTACCTTGTAACTTTATTATTAACTACTTTATGTGAGTCTTTAATAAAGGGGAGCTATCAAATTGGTTTTGAAGGGGGTATTTTTTAAATTTACCATTTTTCCACCGTTTCTGAAAAGCAGTTGCAGTACTCAATAAAACAGAAACAATGAGAATCCTATAGGCAAGATGATGAAACCTAGCTTCCTTCTTTTACAGTGAGGAAACAGAAACCTAGAGCAGGGCTGGGATTTTCATGAAATGTAGCAAGCTGCTGTCAGCATTGGAATCTTTTATTTAGTTTCAGGCTGGTATTCTTACTACCTGTACCTTGTGATTTTTCTGTCTTTCGTTTTTATTTTCTGGCCACCATTTGCAGTTTATCCGTGAGGAAATTAGAGTACTGTGTCTTTTATCATTACCTGGAGAATTAATGCAGTCCTCCTTCACTTATGATGTGCCACAGAGGGTTAAACCCCAGGAATGGCTTTATGTGTGTTTGTGGTACTACACTGGTGCATAGAGGCATGCCAGATTATTTCCACTTGGGTTTTAAATGTAGCTGATGTATTAGTAGTTACATAGGAAAGGCCTCAAATTGAAATGTAAGTGTAAATGGCACATCTAATTGAATTTTTCTGGTAAATTATTTTACATAATATCTGACCAAAAAAGAAATAGAGGGGGCTGGTAATGGTGGTGCAATGGCAGAGTCCTCGCCTGCCATGCCAGAGACCCGGGTTCAATTTTCGGTGCCTGCCCATATAAAAAAGAAATGGAGGAATTTAGTTACCTTGACTTGAACATGAATACAGATTCTAAAATGGAAATTAGATCTAAGAATGTAGCAGAATCAGATTAGGCAAATAGTGCTTCATTGTGTTAGCCACTGGTGTTGTTCACGCCAATGTACAAGATGATTCTTTTAGACCATAAACTATCCAGTCAAAGTTAGCATATACTAACAGAAATAGCTCAAAAACTCTAAAGAGGTCCAGTTGAAACATCTTTAGGAAATTCAGAGAGAACCAGAAGTAGATGATTTGGGATCATGAAGACAGAGTTTGATTCCTCATCTTAAAGGTGATTATCAAAACATATAGATTATAGTGATGATCCTATGAATACATGGATGATTCATAGGATGTTTAATGCAAATTGTGATCTAGAGTTTTAAGCTACCTGCCACTTTCTCTAGAGAAATTCTGCTAGGTCATTATAGCAGAATGGACAGGTGATTTTTCCTAATGCTAGATGAAAACGTTAGGAAACAGAACAACCTTGAAGTTAAACGTTAGTCCAGGAGACTTTCATCTTCATAGAGGCTAATATTTAAAAAAACAAAATATTTAGAATATTTAGAATGAATTTTATACAGATAGTTTTTATCTGTAGCTAGAACTAATGTTAGAAATCATCAACATTTATGCCTTCAATGAGAATCTAACTCTCTTTTCACACAGTTGAGAGTTGTCATTGATTGATTAAATAAAAATGAATTTATTATTTTCCCAGTATTTATACAAGTATCAGCCTTATAACTTTATAAATAGTGAAATTTTTACCGATATTCTAAAAGCATTAACCAGAAATTAGAAAAGTAATTAAGCATTTACATAACACATTGTAAACACATTATCTTACAGTAGTATGATTTAGATCTCAAAATGAAGGTTTTAAAAATTGTCTTTTACAGAATACCAGGAAAAACCTACATGATAATAGCTTTTCTAACTGTGGGTACTATGGGGTTATCAAATACTTCCTTGGGCTACCTGAATTATCCTACCCAAGTCATCTTCAAGTGCTGCAAATTGATTCCTGTTATGCTAGGAGGAGTTTTTATTCAAGGTATAGTAATGATATGTTTTCATATTGTTTAAAACTAATAGGACATGTTATGGCATCTAGCATTAGGAAAAATATTAAACTTCAATTCATTTTTTCATTGAACATTCTAGATATTATAAAAATTCTGAGTGATACCTGAAAAAATAGTAAGATATTATTAAAACACTGATACTTCTGTGTTATACCTTAGCATTGGAAATCAATGATTTGGAACTTATGAAAAGTAAAAGTAGTATATTGTTTTATTATTTTATTCTTCTAGACTCAGAATCTACCACATTTCTAAAAATAGTGTATTCACGTTTCAAAGGCCTACCTCAGAAATACCTGGAAACCTCCTTTTTTTTAAATTCTTTCATTCTTCTACTCTTCAGGGATCCCCTCTCTACCTGCATTATAAAAATGGACAGCTCTGATGTTGAAGTAAAGGTTAACTTGAACAGAACTGTTTTGTTTTATTTTGTTTTTTAACTAACCTTGCTGATTTCTTAAATCCCTACTAAGTTATGAGCTATCTAGAAATTTGAGTAAAAAGAGGAGGCAATGATAGCAATAAACAACGAAAGGAACAGTTTGTGTTGGTAATATTAGCAATAAGGGAAATATTTGTATGTTAATAATCAAGTGTTTTCATATTACTGAAATTTTTATTCAGCCTCGCTTCATTTTATGTATTCAACGCCTTCCCAGTATAAGCCTTTTAAAATGAAAATAAGTAAGTCAACTACTTTACGTATAATTATAATTTGAGGATAACTATTCACTCAGGAAAAAAACTGCCGTTGATACCTGTTAAAACTCAATTTTAAACATCCTGACAAAGCACATACGATATTGTTTTTCAATCCTTCTAAAATGTTATACTACATGCTTTCATTTTTTAAATGGGATATAGTAAAATATAGTTAATTCTCACTTACCTAGAAGTTTTCTGATTATGATATTTATAAACTTAAACAGTTATATAGCTTGATTTTCATTATGCTCGTTATTTTGTAAACTTTGAAAATACGAGAAAACACATTGCTTTATACAGAAAGTAAAAGAGGTACTAATTTCCATGAAATTTTAAAATGTATGGATTTTAGTATTCTTGCTTTCGATTTTCTGCAAAAATAAGTATATTTACTCACAAACAACAGATAAAGTAGGATCAGCTCCTTTTTAATTCATAAGGAAATGTTGGTGCTCAAATTGGTAGTTTAATTTTCAGAAACCCTTCCCCATCTGTCTTATGGCCTTGACATAAATGTTTTCCATGTATTTTTGACATTGGATAGAAAAAGCTTTTCTTGGCTAACTACATAATTCTAAAACTATGCCAGGTGGTGTTTGCATAACAGGGCTGACTTGCATCTGTTTTCCACAGGTAAGCGTTATAACGTTGCAGATGTGTCTGCTGCAGTATGTATGAGTCTGGGCCTAATATGGTTTACCCTAGCTGACAGCACCATAGCACCAAATTTCAACCTGACAGGTAAGGAATTTATCTGGCATTTTGTTTAGATTAAGTATTTTTAAAATTTCATAAAGATTTTAAGTGATGAGGTAACTTCTGTGATTCTCATATCTAATCTGAAGTTTTCAGACTTTCCATATGAAATATTGTGAAAGTATCACAACTCTGCATATGTAATGATTGTTTTTGGTACTTTTGCATTTTGACGTAGCAAGAGGCTATTGATTTGCCCAGTCAGAATCTTCAGTTACCAAGTACGTGGTAAATTCTTAGGGGTTTAATGGGAAATCTGTAATTGACTACAGTAGTAATTGTTTTTATATTCTCATGTTTAAAGATCTTTGAAACTTGCATGATGTCATACTGTTGTTTTCAGCTAATAAAGCAAAATGATGCTGTGCTTCATAATTAAACTGTATAATATAAATATGGTTGCAACTTTAAATTGCTGAACGTTTCCACCATTAACGGTATTCTCCGTGGTATTCTATAAAGCATTTTATAATTCATTTCAGTTTGAAGGTCTGCAAGACCACCCTCAGGATCAATGATTTGCTGAAAGTACTCCCGGAAGTCAAAAAAACTGTTATACTCAGTTTATGGTTTATTATAGCATAAGAATACTGATTAAGATCAGCAAAGAGAAGAGATACTATAACACAGAGTCCAGGAGAGTTCCAGGCATGAGCTTCCAGTTGTCTTCTCCCAGTGCAGTCAGGTGGACAGTGCTTAGTTCTTCCAACAACAATGTGTAACAGCACACATGAAGGACTGCCAACCAGGCCTTGGTGTTCAGGTTTTAATGGGGGTTGGTTTCATGGAAACCTGGCTAACTGTCTGCATGATTGACTTTAGTCCCCAGCCACTCCAGAGGTCAGGCTGATTCCAGGGGCCCAAGGCCCTCACCATAAATCACATTTTAACATAGACTGCCCTGCATGTTCCAAGACCCCCACCATGGATCATATTTGGATACACTGCCTGGTGTGAGCCAGTGTCAGGTAAACAGGAATACCTAAACAAAGTTAAGTAACCCTTTAGAGGAGTTAGAGGATATTATCCCCCAGGAACTTGGCAAGAGCCATCTTTTTCTTTGGGCAAGGGTAATCCTTTACAGCACAATCAAATTTAGATCTTTAAAAAGCAGAATATGTATTACAGTATGTTTAGAAATAAGTAAAAATTTTTAACTTACATGCTGACCCTCTCTGAGTTCAGTGGAAATACTTTCTTAATGCAATTTTATTGAGATATATATTCACATACCATATAATCATCTAAATTGTACAGAGGTCCACAGTATCATCATATAGCTGTGCATTTGTCATCACTATCGACTTTTGAACATTTTCGTTACTCCAAAAAATAAAAATAAGGATAAAAAGTAGAAAGAACACCCAAAACATTCCATGCTCCCCTCTCTCCTATTATTTATTTATTTTGTCTTTTCTTTTCTTAGTTATCTGAACATACACTAGATAAAAGAAGTGTCAGTCACAAGATTTTCAGTCACACAGTCACACCTTAAAAACTGTAGTTATTTAGTCATCTTTGACAATCAAGGCTATTGGATTGCAGTTCAGCAGTTTCAGATGTTTCCCTCTGGCTACTACAGTACCCCCCAAAGGGAAAAGGGATATCTGTATAGTGCATAAGGATAACCTCCAGAATGACTTCTTAACTCTATTTGAAACCTCAGTCACTGAAAACTTGGTTTCATTTCTCTTCCCCTTTTGGTCAAGAAGTCTTTCTCAATCCCATGATACTAGGGCCAGGCTCATCCCCAGGGGTCATGTCCCACATTGCCTGGGAGATTTACACCCTTGGCAGTCATGCCCCATGTATGGAGGAGG
The DNA here is from genome assembly GCA_004026745.1 of Myrmecophaga tridactyla. Classification (NCBI taxonomy): domain Eukaryota; kingdom Metazoa; phylum Chordata; class Mammalia; order Pilosa; family Myrmecophagidae; genus Myrmecophaga; species Myrmecophaga tridactyla. The sequence continues at coordinate 103,153 of PVIY010002697.1, forward strand.
GCACCTACTGCATTGGCTTAGAGAGAGAGGCCACATCTGAGCAACGGAAGAGGTTCTCTGGGGTGACTCTTAGGCATAATAAGCAGGCTTAGCTTCTTTGCAAGAATAAGTTTCATAAGGGCAGGCCCCAAGATCAAGGGCCTGGCCCATCAAATTGGCAGTCCCCAATGCTTGCGAGAATATCAGGTCTTCCCCAGGTGGGGAAGTTTAATATTTACACCTTTCTCCCCACTCCCTTAAAGGGTCTTCGCAAATAGTTTTTAATCTTCTGCCCAGATTACTCTGGGAGTTATTTTGGCATCACACCAACCTGTACAAACCAACAAGATCTCACTCCCTATTCAAGGTTCCATGTGTGGTGTTTGAATAAGCTGACCATGCAAATTGAATTTGATAGCATGCTACTAAAAATGTAAATTTTGTACCAAATAAACATTTCTTCCTTTGGTCTCACACACAAGTTGAAGTTTTAAAATACAGTCAATATCATTCTTTACTTTTTGTCTGATTTACTTTAGTCCTACCCGGATCACCTTTATTCATATCTACTCTGATCACTTTTTCAGTGTTTTTAACAGTTGTATGGGATAATGCTGACTATCATAGCTGCAAAACTCTGAGTCTCAGGTGTCACAGAAATGCCCAAAGTTCCAAGGAGCAACCAGGTTATACACAAAAAAAACTCAGTATCTCAGAATTTAGAAATGAAATGCAACTCTGGAATAGATGTGACTGCTTTAAGAGCTTACAATCTAGGAACCTTTACAATAGGTCTTCACTTGATTACCTATACTCTCAAATTCAGTTCTCAGAGTTTGTACATTATAGTCAGTCCATGTTAATGAGGCTTTATAATATTTGTCTTTTCGGTTCTGGCTTATTTAGTTCAACGTACTCTCATCAGGGTTCTCTCTCCTAGTTGCATGCTCCATAACTTGATTCCTTCTTGCAGCCACTCAGTACTCAATTGTTTGTATATACTACAGTTCCACCTTCCATTTCTCAGTTGATGTACCCTCAGGCCACCTCCCATTGTCCATAAACCCCAGTGTACAAATGTCCATTCCTGTCCCTGCCCTCAGTTCCTCCAGTTACATAACGGTCTGGTTGTAGGATATTAGGGCAACCGCACCCCTAGCCTCCTGTGGAGCCACCACACTGCCCTCCAGAGGAGCTGCACCACTGTGCTTCCCTCCAACAGTCATTAAGTACTTCTCTCTCTCTCTCTCTCTCTACACTTTCTCCAACACTTGTATCTCTCTGTTCAGTTTTAAACAGTCTTATTCACACATCATACAATCGAAGTAAAAAATAAATGGTTCCTGGTATAATCATATAGCCACGGCTTTACCGTCAGTCACAGCAGTCACCGTTAGAATCTGTATGAGGGCATTTCCATTTCTTCCACAGAGAATCCCATACCTCTCCCCCTTTCTCCCACTTATTGACATTTAGCTTTGGGATATTGCCTTTTTTACATTCAGTGGAAGGATGTTACAGTGTTAACTATAGAGCCTAGTTTGCTATAATTATATTTCTGTCCCTCCACCCTATACCATACTATTTTCATCACCTTGGAATATTAACATTCATTTGTTGTCCCTCATGCAAAAACATTCCTGTATTTGTACATTTACTCATCATCATGTCCACTCTAGGCATCGTTAAGTTGTACTGTCCCAGTCCTTATACTGTCTTTCCTTCTGGTGTCACACATGCCCCAGCCCTACTTCCACCATACTCACATTCACCTTCATTCATTGTACTAACAGTACACAGATAGTATTGTGTTATCCATTTCTGGATCTTTACAAGTAGTCCTTTTGAAGTTTTCAGTGGAAATACTTTTGAAGAGAATTAGAAATACTTCCTTATGAACAATAATTTATGGGAACTTACCTTGATTGCTGATCTGTAAAATATGTTATAAAGAAGATGAGATAAGCTGTTGGGATGTTTACTTAAATAGACATAAATAAAACTTTGAATGTATAAAGTATTTATGTCAGAATTCACTCATTTAAATTTATAAATAAATCACTCATTTAATTGATTGTGGTGGTGAATGCCTAACTATGTGATTATAGCAAGACCCATTGATTGTGTACTTTGGATGGATTGTGTGTTGTGTGAATAAAACTGTTAAAAATGTATATATACATATACATACATACAAACGCCCTTCAGGCTGCATTTCAAATATTTTTTTTCTTTTTTGCATTTCAAGTATTTTGAGTGCTATTGTCATTACTCCAAATATTTCTGGAATGTCTTTGAATATCCTTAGAGGAGTTAAGACATTCTTTACAGAATCTTCAATACTAACATGCCATTTTCTTTTGAAGATAAATTCAATATGTAAAACAAATTAAAAAATGTTTGGCAACTAAAATACCTGACTAGGTAATAAATACAAAGTTAGGTATTAAAAAATAAAATTGAAATGTCAGTATGAAATTAGAAGGTTTTGAATTCAATTCGTTTAGGTGCATACTGTATGTATATTTTTCTATTATCTGTGATTACTTATACATTAAATAAAGAAACAAAACTCAGGTTCTTAAACTCCATCAGACTCAGACTCAAGGCTGCTCTTTTTCCTTTCAGTAAAGCCTTGTGACTGCTAAGCACATATCCTAAACCCTTTCAGTAAATAACTTCTCAAGGAAACATACATACCTCTGGTATGCTTTCAAAGAATGAGTTCTATTGATTCCCAGATTTGTTTACTGCCAGTTGTACATGTCATAATTATGTAATAATTAAATAATTACTTGAACTGTTTGAAAATGAATGAAAAGAGAGAATTATGTCTGTGAAAACTAAGTGAATTGCTTGAAACATTTTGGTTAAGGAAAGTCAAAATCATTATTGAATTAGATGAGGGTGGAAGAACTGTGAAAATTAGAGAAATCATAAAAATATGAAAGGATTCTGCACTCAACATTGCTTCAGAAGTGCCTGAGTTTTGGCACTTGGAGATTAGAGAATGTGTGGTGAGTGTGGTTGATATGAGAGAGAGAATGCAGAACCATCGTCAGAAGACCCATACTGAAAGGACAGCTGAGTGATTGTTTATATGTTTTAAATGAAATGTCTTAGTAATATAGGTATTTAAAAATGATTTTTCTCTTCATCTGATTTTTTCAACAAATTGACCAACAACCAATCCCAATAGATCATCTAAAAGTTTCTTCTCTACTTATATATAATATAGTATATTTTAAAACATGTAATATGGTTTAAAAGCAGAAGTACTATTTGACATGACATTGGAACATGATAATAGTAATAGCAGTAACTCAGTTTATTAGTGTTAGTTATTTAAGGTTTGTTTCTAGTATGATCATCTATGCCTATGTGACTACTGGTTGTGAGTAAGAATACTTGGCTTTTACTGAGCAAATGTGATTTAAGATCTGCTTTTGTTTTTAGCTCAAATAAATTTCTGATAAAACCTGATGATAGTTCATATATTGAAATAAGGAGGTTTTTTCTTCTTGTACCTTCTTGAAGGTGTGTTCCTTATTTCCTTGGCACTATGCGCAGATGCTATCATTGGAAATGTTCAAGAGAAAGCTATGAAGCTGCATAATGCTTCTAATTCAGAAATGGTAAATACTTTAGTGCTTTTCCTTCACATCAAAACAGATTCAAAAATAGGAATATATTTTGTGAAGTACTAATGATTACTAATGATTTTGAAAACTTGTGTTGTATTTTTCAGCAAGCTTCTCATCATTATCTTAAAAGTAATACATTCAAACCTTATAGGAAGGTAAAAAGTAAAAGCACCACTACTAAGAAGTACTGTTAAGTGCTTATTTTATAATATTTGAGAAATTTTTTCTTATTGATTTATAACTTTTTACATATTAAAAACTATTTATGTCTTTTGTCCCGTCTTTGTCTTTGTGTTATTTTCCATTTTGAAGATTTTAATTTTTATGTAGTTTGCTTTATCTGTCTTTTCCTTCATGACTTCTGGCTTTGTATCATGCTTAAAAAGGGCTTCCCCACTCTCAGATTATATAGTCTCCACTCTATTGTTTATTAGTTATGATTTCCTTTTTTATTAATTCTTTGATTCAGTCCTCCAAGCCTTTTTGTTTCTGTTTTTGGTGTAAAGTGATGTTAGGATTTTTCTTTAGATTCTTGCAGATGACCATCCATTTATCCCAACACGATTTATTAAACAATTCATTTTTCCAGCTGATTTTAAATGCCTTTTTTACCCTATTCTAACATAGGGATCAGGATTATATTCTTTTTACTTTATTTCTGCACCAGTACCATATAATGATGCCAACTTAATTTTCATTTCCTAAGTCTCTTAGGACTAGCCACCATTGTTCCTTTTCTTTTTCAAAATATTATTGTCATTAGTTATTCTGGGGTGTTCGTTTTTCCAAATAAACTAGTACTCCTATTGCTATTGTGATTGGTATGCCATAGAATTATAAATTTGTTTTGGGAGAATAAATTGATTCTTGATTCTTTCTGTCCAAGAATAAGGTTTGCCTTTTTTTTTATTCAAGCGTTTCATTTTTTATGAAGTCCTATAGTGTTTAAAGCTTTCTTCATGTAAATCCAGCACATTTTTTATTAAATTTATTGCTAGGGTCTCATCTTTTTTTGCTGTTGTTCCTGAAATGACATATTTTCTTCCAGTATACTTTCTAACTGGTTGGTATTTATACTCAGGAAAGTTATTTTCCTGTGGGGAGGGGAGGTGCCATGGAGGGAAATAATAAGCAACCACCTTGCTGAATAGAAGGAGCATACTGCATTAAGGATATAGTAGACTGTTCTTTCCTGTCGTTTTCTAGAGTAGGGTATCTTTAAGTAGTCTCTAATAGGGACTTTAATCTCACCCAGGAGAGTTTTTTGGTCATCAGAACCACACTTTTTTACATAAGGTGAGGATGATTTCAGGGGAAAATAAGGATGTATAGGTCGTTAGGATGTTAATGCAGTGCCGTTGTTAAGACTAGGCTCTGGAATAAAATAACTTCTTATCCTAGCTTTATTTATTACCCTACCTATTTGGCAAAAATTACTTTTAATATCTCTCTGTTTTAGTTTCTTCATCTGAAAGTTGGGGAACGATGATTAAGAGTTCTAGACACACAGCAGGTATTTAAGTTAGATGATGATGTTGATTTTGTTTATGAGGAGCATAATACACTAAGATAGAAAGCATAGTAGGAAAATAGGGAAATGAAGCAATAGATATGCCATATACTGCTTATTTTCATTATATTTCAATATGCTTGGTAAAACAATTTTTTTTCAAGGTTATTAAGTAGCTTTAAAGTTTTTTGTTCTGTTTTATTGATATATATATATTCTATTTTGAGAAACCCAACATTAAAATCTGGTTGGAATTCATAATTAAACCAGGCAGAAAATGGAATAATTATGTAAGCATATATGAAAGAATACCGGTTTTTTATTTTACACATAAAATAAGGTGTAGATTTAGAAATAGAATCAACCATCATTTTCAGAAAGTTAGACCACGTTACAACATTGGTGTAACTTTAGAAATGTTTTGTTCTACAGACTTAATTGAATGAATTAATTGAGCCATATATTGAAAACCCTTAATTTTCTACCTTTGGTTTGATAGTCCTTTTCTACTTTATTTTTATCTCCTCTAGGTTTTGTATTCGTATTCAATTGGTTTTGTGTACATTTTATTGGGATTGACATGCACTAGTGGATTACACCCTGCAGTAACATTTTGTTCAAAGGTAAACACTAATCACATAAACATCTTCCATTAAATAGTTTTCCAAGGATTTCTAATTCCCCTTGTTCAAAAGGGGTATTTTTGAGGTAATTTGATAACTCCTTCTATGTAATATATGCCCATTGAAATTATTTCTGGAATGAAATGATTTATATTTAAATTTATTTTACCCTTACTGTACCCTGTAAATTAATTTTTAAATTCTTCATAATGTAGAAGTTAGGGATTTATAATTTCATCATTATTTTTCCATTAAATCAGACTAAATAAGAATCTTTGCTTGACTGCATTGTTGAATGGCTTATTATTGTTCAAGAAGTTGATTAAAATCTGGAGATTTATATCATTTGTAATACCTCAGGGTTTGTTTTGTATCTTTCTAACAGTTTTTTTTTTTTTGTTACAGAATCCATTCCGGACCTATGGTTATGCTTTCCTTTTTTCCCTTACTGGGTATTTTGGAATCTCCTTTGTTCTCGCTTTGATTAAAATTTTTGGTGCACTTCTTGCTGTTACAGGTAGGAATGATTAACTTGCTTAGGTTCTGAAATAAACATTTAAATTTTCTCTGATGTTCTTTTCCAAAAAATAAGAGCAACATCTACTCTTCATATAAAAAGAAAACTGTCATTTCCACCCTTTTACTTTTTGGCTTCTGATATTTATTTAAAATTCTAAAGAAAATTACATTTGATCTTAATTGCTTATTTTGAAGGTTTAATTTTAAAATCGTATGTATGCATTTTTCTAAATACTAACTTTTAAATACATTAAAAGGATTTGCTGTTGAAAAGTGTGATGGAATGAATGCCTTCATATACTTTCAATTTATAACTTAAGATTTCAGTTTTGTTGCATTTAAAATATGACAGGAGTATTTTAAACAAAGCTTTTTGGAGTGCTCATTTGTACATCTTCTAGGACAACAGCCAGATTAGCTTTCCTTTTCTACTCTGCAGGGACTTTGCAAGTACTTTAAAGTAATGAAACTTTTATTTGTTCTGCTTTGGAGGGTTATACAGTCTAGTGAGGGAAACAGATGATGTGTAGTGCTACCTGTGTTGTTTGTGAAATGAACGGTCTAGATAATGAATGAGCCAGGAGACTCCTCTAGAGAGAGCCCTGAGGCCCAGGACTGGGAACAGCCTGTAATGTCATGTAGAACACTGCCCTGGGATGCCAGCAAATGTAGGGTCCAGTCCCAGCCCTGATGTTTAGTTACGTCTGACCTGCAGAAGTTGCTCCCTGTCTCTGGGCCTCAGCTCTCTCATTTGTAAAGCAATTGGGTTGAACTTTATCATCTCTATCAGAGATCTATAGGATTGTATATGGTACATATATACATCAGTTATTTACCCAATTTGTGGTTTTCATAGTTTTCTGGGAATACTTATTTTAATACCAGAGACTAAATTAAATGAATAATTAACCTCACCCTTTGTGAAGTTACATTTGCTTCCTAACTTCTCCCTTTATTTGCTCACATATGACTTTCCTTTATATAGTAGGTGGAGGGAAATGAATTGTAGGTCAGGCTGCATCAGTGATCTTTCAAGTCATCTCATACCATCAAGAAAAATTGCTAAGTCAGACACTTAGCCTGGGTTCCCGTTTTGCTTCTAAGACAATACTATTCACAAGGGCCTGATGTCAGTTCATCCATATGTATTGAACCCTGTGATTGAGATAAAGGAGTATGATTGATGTAAACAAGAAAGTCCTTGTTCTGAAGGTACAGACAGGTTTATTTCTCTTTCACCTTAAAGAAACCCAGAAGTGGTATAATAATAGCTAATATCTATATAGCACTTAATATGTGCCAGACTGGTTATTTTCCATGTATTAATCATTTTAATATTGTAACAATTCTGTAAAGTGGGTACTTTTATTGTCCCATTTACAGATAGCAAACTGAGACACAAAGAGATTAAGTGACTTGCCCAGTAGTCAGCCAGCTAGTAAATTGCAGAATCAGGATTCAAACCAAGGTAGTCCAACTTCAGCAATGTCCTCTTAACCCCTATCCACTGTCTGTAGGGCTCGTAACCTGAGTCCGTGATCATCAGGAATCCAGGTTCCTTCTCTCTGTTCTTCCATTCTCATTGTGTTGCCCACCATCCACACTGTTGGACCTCTAGAGGGAATTCCTCATTTTTAGCAATTGGATGGCATAAGAGAAGAGAAAAGCTACATGATTCCCTGTCTGGATACTGCCTATGAATCACACTAACTCTTCTGCACATTTATAGTGCAAAACCTAGCTCACTGCCACACTCTACATGTGGAGTCCAAGACGTATGTCCAGTTAAAACTAGGGAGTCTTTTATGTAAAAGAAAAAATAGGTATTGGGAATCAGCCTCGGCCTCATTTTCCAAACATGTTATTCATTTATTCATGCATTGAATATTACGTGCCAGGAACTGTAGAGTCTGGGTATATAAGAATAAATAAAACAAGAAGCTAAGTAGTTATTTGTTCTATTTGTTGCATAAGTGAATTATTTGCTGAAAAAATGAATTCTGAAGAATTACCAACATAGTAGAAACGTTCTAAACCAAACTTTCCTCCTACAGTGACAACAGGAAGAAAAGCAATGACCATTGTACTTTCATTTATATTCTTTGCTAAACCATTCACATTTCAGTAAGTACTTTTTAATTCAACAAGGTTCTCATTTTTTAATTTCATGTTTTGCATTAACTGTTAAACAGCCTTAATTTCAACTTTCACACTTTTCCTTTTTTTGCAGCAAATGTATTAATTTTTAATAAATTAATGTTTTCCCCTGATATGCTTTAATAAAATATCCTTTACACCTTGCCCTCTTATCTATTGATGTGTCTTCTGCTGTATGAGAATATATATAATTTATTCCTTTGAATTTATTGTTTTGCTCCTAACCAGAGTCCAATATAAATGTGACCCTGCTTCCTATTTGAAACAATGTGAGTGATGTGTCTTTGTGTAGATTTAAAATACATCTCTTTTCATAAAGAATTTGAGGTACAGAAGGTGCTCTGTAAGTTATGCCCTAATGGTTTATTTAGTTTGTGACTTTTTATGAAACCATTGTTATCTTTACTATCTGGTATGTGTTTGCAATTAGCATCATTTAAACTTATGTTGGTCAGTTACTAAGCAGATTCAGACCTAGAAATTATCAATGTATGAGTTTAAAGATAACCAACAAAACCCCAAAAATTTCCATCAAGGTATTACAAGCTATTGCTTATTTTCTTTAAATTAGTTTTACTTCTACATGTGCTATACATTAAAATAATCTATGATGATTTCCCTGCCTTCTCAGGAATGTGTCCCTTTTTATCCTTTTATATCCTACCCATCTGGGACACCCTTTATCCCTTTAAATTCTACCTGTCTGGGACAACGAGTTGGACTGCCAAGTTGAATTCCCAAGATGGCCATTGGCAGATTCATGTGTACAGTGCTGTACGTATAGACTTACAGACGATAGTCGTACAGACCACTTAGCCTTTGTTAGGGATTGGACATTGAGTTTGCTATATTGAATTTGCTGTTATAACCCCAGAGTTCAAATTAACTACATTGAGTTTTTTTTTTTTAATCTTTTATCTGTATACACTCAACTTAAAAAGATAAGGAATTCTGTCTGATCTAAGATTCCTACTTTTTTTTATTTTAATGTTATTGTTGTTGGCCTCTAGTAGCAAAATTTTATTTTACTCCAGAATTATGATAAACTTAAAGCCTAATTCTGTATTTAACAATAAATTGTTACCTTGTTTTTAATCTCTTATTTCTTATTTCTTTCATAGTTTTTAATCTCTCTTTTCCTTATTTCTTTCTTAGGTATGTATGGTCTGGTTTGTTAGTTATCCTTGGTATATTTCTCAATGTTTACAGCAAAAATATGGATAAAATAAGACTACCATCATTCTATGTTCTAATTAAAAAATCACTGGAAGAAAGAAAGTCAAGGACATTGGCACAAACTGTGTAAACAGTGATTCATCTTCTTTGAAATAGAATTTTAAAGGAACAATCATCAATTAATTAATTCCCAAAGGGATTATTATGGAAACCAAAGGATGTGGAGGCATACTGTCAATTTTTGGATGGATTGCATATGAATTGGTTCCATGATCTCAGCCTTCTCTTCAGTACACTAGTTGGACTGTTTGACTCCTGAAGGAAGCAAGAAAGCCATTGTCTAGCATACAAGAGCAAAACGTCAATATGAAGGGCTGTAATTCTTAGCAGTTTATTGAGGATTTTCACTGCAAATGGATGATACTGTAGTACAAATTGGATATCATTTATGAAAGAAATTGATATGTTGTAAATTGTTTGTCTTTATTCCATTTTGGTGGTGTTATTTTAATTCTCTGTTATAAGAGTGAACTAATGATTTAAAGTCTGGAGGGAATATCATTCATCATAAATAAAAATTCTGTGATTTTGTTTTTTTTAAAGATTGTGTTAACACAGTTATGTTAGAAAAAAAGGAGGTAAGGGCGGGCAGTGGTGACTCAGTGGCAGAGTTCTCGCCTGCTGTGGCTTGAGACCTGGGTTTGATTCCCAGAACCTGCCCATGCCAAGAAACAAAAAAAAAGGAAGTGAAGCTTGTAATAAGGCTTTACATTAACATTAAAATTTAGGTTTTTCTCTCATAATTTAAAAGTATTCTTTAGAGAAAACATGCCTTAAGTTCTGCCTAAAATATAGGCAAAATAGTAATATTTAGTATATATTTAGTAAAATATAGGCAATATAGTGCTGCATCATATGAGTATATTTCACAGGAATTTGCTACTCTTCACTAAAGTGTTAAAAGATTTAATGATTTAGATTTTTTTGATTGAAGGGAAAGTAGTTGAGGTCTTAAAATTACTACAAACCAATAAAATCATCATCGTGTTTCTCATAAAAGTAAAGTTGAATTTGGAAGCTTGAAGATGAAGTAGGATAAATTTAAGAAGCAGAGGTAGGGTTAGCCAAGTCAGGCAACATGTTGCCTGCAGTTTTGAGTCTAAACTACTAAAGATGTTAGCCCTTATTTTTAGCTGTCACTTTTGGAATTGCTTCTACTGTATTAAAAAAAAAATCTTATTAATCTTCATTTTCAATAGACGTAATGTTGGTTAGTATCATGTTGTAAGTGGTCATTTATATTTTGTGAATATAATGTACTTAGAATATTTATTCTTTCTTAAAATGTCATTGTTTTCTGATGGTGACATTAACCCATTACCTGGATAGGTGGGTACACTAGAACCTATGATAATGAAACGGTTAGTGTAATGAATTCTGACTGGTTTTCATTTGTCCTGTTTTTTAAAAAAATATGTTCTTTCCCCAACATTTTCATATCTCAAAATGGGAATAGGTCTTAACATGTACTTCATTGCACTGGCTTTTACGTTCTAGGACAATAAGGATTTGTGCTTAAAAAGAAAAAACAAAACCTTAAATGAATTTTCCCATTCTTAATGAAGTATTATAATTTTGACTCATTGAGGCATTCCTCTCTCCTCATGCTTTTCTAATTTTTACTACTATCTGTTACCAACTCCTCATCCCACCATGTCCCAAGGCAGTTCAGCATTGTTTAAAAAAAAGCCTTTATGTCCCATTTCCTATCCTGCCGTCAAATATAGGAAAACTTCACCTCATATGTATCCATAAGGTAGTCTTTAATAAGTAGTCTGAAATCTAAAATAATGTTTACCAATAAAGGAAATTAACTTTTAAGTACGTACTTTTTGCAGATTTTCAATTATCTTTCATAAATATCATCTTCCATCTCATCAGCCAAAATAAATCATAGTAAGGGTACTAAAAATGACAAATAATTGCAGTTGCTAATATTAAAGTGCTTATTAGGTGCCAGGCACTGTTATAAATTATTTAAATGCATTAACTTATTTAATCCTCTTAACATCACTCTGAGGGTATTATCATCCTCATTTTACAGGTGAAGCAGCTATGGCCAGAGGAACTGAGTGACTTTCCCAACCTTATATAACTAGAGATGCAGAGCTGTCCTATGTCAAGCAGTCTGGTTTCAGAATCCATACTCTTATATTCTTAAGTGCCTTTCTAAGTAGATATGACCATTCATTTATTTATATTTATATATATATATTTCTTTTGTAAATAGGGTGACAAATGGTTGAGTACTTATAGATTTAAAATTATACAACCACTACAGGGAAAGACCAGATTTCATACCCAGTTCTGTCATAACTCCAAAGCATATCCCATGTACCCCACTATGAACATTTAAGTACCAGCGATTTCTGGAAGTAACATAGAGAATGATGAAATGTTCTGTGACATAAATGAATAGGCAAGGATTGTTTGTTTGGGATAGTACTTACATGAGGAAATATTTAATCAGTATGTAGATAATAAAATTTCATCTTCAGTTGTGTTCACATTAGGTACCTGTTTATATATTAGGCACTCTATAAATATTTATGCTGTGCACATCAGAGAACACCGTTAAACCAAACAATTCAATGGATAACTGATGTTCTGAATTCTCCATCTTATGTCACCTTTTCTGACATAATCTTCAGTGAGACAAAATTACATAACAACAGAAGAATATGGTCAACCCTGTGGGTCACTGTGTATTAAGATTTAACCAAGAGGTAAGCTAGCCTAGCCAGAATCTTCATGCCTGTTAAGAATTGTTTGGTGACTAATAGCACTCCCTGGACTTTGTTTCTTCATTTTACCAAGTTTCTCTTTGTTTTTATCTTAACTCCACTTTGCATTCTAGATTCTTCCTTGGTTAAATAGCATAAAATTCTAGTAAAATTTAACCAGTATAATGAATCACTAATATGGCTAAGCACAATGCAATTATTTGTGCACTCCTAATTATATTTGCTCCTTAAACTATGTACTTATCAAATTAACAGGTTTCGCACTTGACTCTCAAAGCCTTTTTCATGTGCTTCCTTTCTAAGTGCATGATCAGTTTTCTCTACCATACGTTTGAACTAATATTTTTCAGTTTCACTTATGCTGCTTTTTATTTGTCCCTATTGTAAGTTTTTTTTACCTGCCCTAAGGAGCCAACCATCTTAATATTTGTAACAGGTAATGTAGTAACACTGAACTTGACTGCTCAATTTTTATTTAAGTATAATTTATTCATTTGTGCTTACCAGGCAAAATATGAGCCCGGCATTATACCAGATGCTGGGAATGTAAAAAAAGAATAAAATACAACCCCTGCTCTTGAGGAACTCACAGTCTAGAGAAGATTTCTATGATCTCTATATGAAATACATAAGTTATGTTGGGTTTCTTCCTGCCACAGCATATCTTATTAATAAGCTTTGAGTTTTCAAGATAATATTTCCCCACTGTAGCAGTGCCTCCAAAACTTTAATGTGCATATGAATCACCTGAAGATCTTGTTAAGAAAGAGAATTTAACTTAAATAGGGCTGGATTGGGGCCCGAGATTCTGCTCCAACAAACTCCCGAGTGATACTGATGCTGCTTGTCCATGAACCAACATTTAAAAAACAAGGTCTTCAAGTCCAAACCTTCAGATGTTTTCAGTATCGGTACATCCCCTAAATTATTTGAATTATTTTCACCACCGGATTTCCTTCCATTGGATTTTCAAACTTCCTGTTCTCTGTTGTTTGACCCTATTTAACTTGTTTCAAAGTCTTTGTTCAAACTGAATCGTATCATGGCTGAAGAGTTGCTAGCATAAGTGGAAAGAGTTCTTTAATCATTGTAGGTGTTTGAAAGGTTTAATATTCATTACTTTTTCCATAAATGTTACCTCTCTTAAAATCTTTGCAAAAGCAAGATAAACCCATAATTCCCTACCAGTCATGGTCTGTTGTTTTAATTTCATGGCATGTAGTTAGAACACTTTTAATGCTATTTTATGTGACATTATGAGGAAAATGTTCACTTGAGTGATTTACTGCTGCTTCAGAATGAATTATGTGTTATAGGGGTTAGGGAAGTGAGACTTACCATTTAAGGGATTCTTCTGAGACTAATCACAAAATGTGTGTTAAGCATCTTAATCCTATGATACCTCCCCAAATTTCTAAAACATTATTAATGAGACCATTTTAGTCAGCTTAAAGCAACTGATAGGCTGTAAATAGCCAAAATAGGTAAAGCAATGTGGTTATTATTTATAGTAGATGATAGAAATGAGAATTTTTAAGTTTGATTATTAATTATAGGTCTCATTGTAGGCTTTATCTTCCAGTTTTTTCTGCTGATATCAGTTACAACATAAAGACTAAAAAGCAGATCAGTTAAAGTATATATTGTGTTTCTTTTCTAACTCCACCATATATGAGTATTTGGGAATTGATTTTTCATGTTTGGAAAATTCATTACTATATATCTTTATTTTAGTTGCCCAGGATAATTTTTGTATTTATAACCAGAGAAGATTCATAAATGTAGTTAATCATCTTTTCTTGTATTTCTAACTACATTATAATTGAAAATATCATCTGTAATATCTGTGCCCAACAACCCCAAATCATAAAATCCCATGACTGTATCAATGTTTGGACACCTGTCATATTAAAACGATGGGATTGAAATTTCTGCTCTTAAGAAGGTTCAATCTAGTGCAATGAGGTGAGAGTGGGGGAAATGTACTGTAAAATATATCCATACCCAGGTTGAGTCCTACTGATGGCTGTCTTTAAAACAATTAGAAATTATTGCTGGATTGGGGAAGAACAGAGAACCAGGAGAGTGCTGTGCGTTGTTGATACCTGGGAAGGTCTGCAGTTGTGGACTAGTAGAAAACCACTTTTATTTCTATTTAATGATATAGGAATGGTATTAGGAATGTAGGATAATAGCCATATGCTGCATAAACAGATTCATTGTTTTAAATTTCCCAGGTACTTAGAAAATTCTGAAAGTTAATCCTACTAACAGGTATTTGATTACTTGTTTACTAGCTCGTTAGCTGCTTGCCATTCTTATAAAACTAAAGCATTGAAATTAGTTTCTTTTTTTAATTGTGAGGACTTGTCTGCTTACAAAGTTTCTAAGCAGGTCTAGTAGTCAGATTATTATTAATTTTTCACTCTCCTCCCTATAGACGAAGGCAATTCTACTGTTGTATATCCCTGAGCTATATTTTCATGGTTTCTACCTCTCGTTTCTTGCTGCATCTGGGAGAATTTCTTATTCTAATCTTTCAGCTCACTAATATGTTCTTAATCTATTCAACCTGCTATTTATCCTATTCATTGTGTTGGTTTGTTTTGTTTTGTTTTTTCTATTTCATTATATTTTTATACTTAATATTCTATTATATTTTTATACTTAATATTTCCACTTGGATCTTTAGTGATTTCTGTTTTTACTTAATGTTGCCAGTATTCTCCCTTATTCCCTTACATTTATCATGATTCCTTTAAATACCTTCGTGCTCTATTCTGATCATTCAGTTTCCAGTGGTAGAAGTTTTCTAGTTCTCTTTATTTTACAGTAACTATATTTTTTAGGCTCCTGATAAGTTTGGCCTTTGAGTTCCTGGTCCTTGGATACTGCAATTTGGGGAAGGGTCAAAGGTCAACCCTAGTCTGTCTGTCTGTCTGAGTTTAAGGAAAGGGACCTGAGAATCCCAGGCAACACAGAGCAGTACTCATCACCTTGGCTTGCTATCACTTTCCAGCTCTTAGCAGGGAGGATATCTTCATACTTCCTCAAGCTCTAGCCCTGAAGATTTGGAGGGAGAGGGGATAGCTGATCAAGGGACTGCAAGCTACTGGTTTTCATCTTACCTGTTTTTATCAATGTCTTGTCTCACTCTACCAGGACCCTTACTTGCCAGTTCAGATAACCCGGACTTCTGCCAAATTACATAGTGAAAGGGACAGGCAATGATTTCCCAAAGAATGTGAGAGATGGGCAAGTGCAGTCCTTAGCAGTTTCCCTTCCACCTTTCTTCTCACTGCCTTCTGCTCTGAATCCTTCCTCTCTTACTCTTCCACCATACTCCAAGGCTGTAACAGCCTCAATCTACTCAGGACTTCTCACTTTATGGGATTATTTTGTTTTAACCACAATCCGTATCTGTCTGTCTGTGTGTGTTTCTTTCCCCCTCTTCTCCCCACCTCTCTCCCTCTCTCCCTCTCTGTTACTTACAGTTTCTCCAAGGCTGCTTTCACAAAAAGCCAGCAACTTATCTTGACAGGAACCAAGAATAAAAGAGAGATTCTTCCAACTCTTTGTCTCAATGATTTATGCTAATGATCCTCAGATTTGCCATTCAACATAAATAATAGCTTGCAGAGAGTTATTTTGCTTCAAAGTGTTGTAAAAATTGGGGCTCATTACCAATTTAAATTGACAAAATTCACATGTAAGCAGTAAGATTCGTAATGTTTATAGATCTCAAATCTTTTAAGAAAGGAAAATTAAGTAATGGAAATATAAAGTAGAATTCAGTCATTACAATAAACAGAAAAGTTTCATATTATGGCTGATCAGGTAAGATTGTTTTTAATTTACTACATATACATAAGAGGTTGAAAAGTTATTCCATCTAAAAATTATGATTACTTGAAATGATAACAGCTCATTTACCAGTTCTGCTGTTGTCTAGTGTACATTGAAGGAGTCATCATTCGTTAAAGAAAGGAAAAAAAGAACCAACAACAAAATGGTGAAATAGACCCAGCAAGAATTATTTCTATTTTGCAATCCACAGAAACAGAAAGTCGAGTAGAGTTTACCAAGAGATTGGTGGAGGCTGGGGCGGTAATGTATGTTTGGTATTGGTATGCAGTGCTTATAAATAAAGTCAATTAAAAAGAAATTATTTCCATTGGCAGATACAAAAACAGACCTCAGGAAGATACATGATACACTTAAGGTTCACACGCAGTGAGTGGCAGGATGGGCCTGAATCCAGTTTCTTTGACTCTGAATCCTTGTACCTATCTGGAAACCTACCATTCCTAAACCTCTGCCCTTTCTAGCTATTAAACCACCAAGTTAGGAATGGTATCCTTTCCAGCTATTTCTGTTTCCTCCCAAGGGATTTAACACTGTCTTCCTTCTTGGACCTACTTAAACTGAGCCAGACTTTTTCCAAGGGAGGACTTTTGTGAACAATCCTGCTGCTGTACCTATTATCCTGACTGAGGAGATTGGCCTCTTCAGCTTGGCTTTGTGAGAGATGCACTTGTAATAGTGAAAGAAGAAGGGATCATCCACCTGGCATCCCTGATCAACCAAATCCACCTGTGCTCCGGTGGGATGGCATAGTTTAAGTGGGCATATAGAGTTTCTACCAGCAGGTAATGGAATTCAACCACAGGAAGAGGTGTTTAGGGGCACCTGGGGATGGGGAACGGAATCAAAATGACCAATTGGCATCTAAGTTTCAGTAGAATTGAGGTACTGGGCAAAGAGCCAAAGCAAGTACGGTCAAGACAGAGAAGACAGAATACAAAGCAGAGGCTTAATCATAAGGGGGGAAAAAAACACGTGGATCCCAGGGTCAAAGTAGAACCAAAGGGAATCTGACTTTGTAACCTGCGAATTAGAATGTCTTTTGTCTCATCCACCAAGAGATCCAGGTAGGACTAAGTCTAAAGATGATGTAGAGAATAAAGGTAACAATGGAAATTTTAAACTATGGGATATAACAGCCACATCAGAAGTATACTTAATGATTTATGTGACTCTCTTACGTTAGCTGGAAACATTGCTAACCACCATAAGGAAGGGGAGTCTGAGATTAAGTTTATGTGTTAACTTGGCCAGGTTATGGTGTCCAGTTATTTGGTCAAGAAAGCACTGGCCTGATTGTTACTGTGAGGACATTTCGTGTACTTAAATCATCAGTAAATTGATTGTATTTCTGGCTGATTACTTCTACAATCAAGTGCCTTCAACACTGTGATCAGTTAAAGGCTTTAAAAGGAAAAGTGATGACTTTAACAGTCAGAAGGAGAATTTCCATCTCTACTTCAGCAGGCCAGCTTCCGGAAATTCGTGGCAAACCTTCATAGGCATTCCTACTTTGTGGCCTGCCTTACGGAATTTGGACTTTCCTATTGCCACAATCACGTGAGCCAATTTCTATAAAAAATCTAAATACTTACATTATATATACATATTGATAGTATTATATAGTTTTCCTAGAAAATGCTAGTATAGAGAGTCTAAAATTAGAAATCAATAATCTTGAATTATTGTCAGTAATGTGAGATTTTGCATAAATTGCTTAATTTTATTATGCATCATTCATATTGGAAAAAGGATTAAAACCATCTCACCATAGAGTTGAGTTTTCTTATGACAGTTTTGTTAATAAGTAGTATATAATTTGAAGTTATAATATTCAAAACTCAAATTACATGATTCTAAACTTTCCTAAGCATATAACTTCAATGATGTTATGATTTCACTAGTCTCCAAATAGGCATGGATATTCAAATGAAGTGGTTATAATGTCAGAACGCAGTCCTGTGAAAACAGACTTAAATCTTCCTGGAGAGCAATACATTATCATAAATGGTTCGGCTCTCTTTTAATGTGACATTGACAAAAGTCCACTCAAATAGCCGAATCCGAACTAGATTTTTCAGAAAGGTTAATATATAATCAAAGGACTCCACATGACCCCTCCACTGAAAAGTATGTATTAACACTTGTACAAGCAAGCACTGAGAAAATGGTAAGCTTTTCTTTTTTTTGTTTGCTTTTTCCTGGTTATAACCATTGACCCAAATATCACATTGTTTCATCCATTCAACAAATGTGTTGAGCAATCTGCAAGGCTCTTAAAAGTTGGCAATCTCATTCATGTTCATTATTTCAACTGTTGCCATACTAGTGACTCCCAAATCCAGATTCTCAGGCCTCCAAAACTTTATAATCGAACTGCCTTCTTAAATTATTCATCTAGAAGTTCCGAAGACAATTCTTTAAATTCAATCATGTCCCAAACTACACTTCAACTTACCTGTAAACATATTCTCCTTCCTGAATTGCTTCTCTTGGCAAACAGCATCGCATTTGTCTACTTCTCCAAACCAGAACCCTAGAAGCCATCCTTGCCTTCTTCTCTCAGTTATATCATAATTATAAGGACACATTATAATCACAATTTGCATATTCATGTATATTTGGAAGATAAGAATAAAATGTGAATATGTATTAAGTATAGCAGTCCCATTCAGAAAGACTTTATCCAACTGATAACACTTTTTTTTTAAACATAACAACATACAAAAATGAACATTCTTACCATATGATCATTCCATTCTTGGTATATAATCATTCACTCACAATATCATCACATAGTTGTGTATTCATCACCATGATCATTTCTTAGAACATTTGCATCAATTCAAAAAAAGAAATAAAAAGAAAAAAAAACCTCATACCTACCATACCTCTTACCCCTCCCTCTCATTGATTGCTAGTATTTCTATCTATGCAACATATTTTAGCCTTTGTTTCCCTATTTTTTTCAATATTCCTTATCACTCCCTTTCATTGATCACTAGCATTTCAATCTACTAAATTTATTTTAACATTTGTTCCCCCATTATTTATTTATTTTTAATCCTTATGTTTTACTCATCTGTCCATACTGTAGATAAAAGGAGCATCAGACACAAGGTTTTCACAATCACACAGTCACATTGTGAAAGCTATATCATGATACAATCATCTTCAAGAAACATGACTATTGGAACACAGCTCTACATTTTCAGGCACTTTCCTACAGCCTCTCCAATATACCTTAACTAAAAAGGTGATATCTATGTAATGTATAAGAATAACCTCCAGGATAACCTCTCAACTCTGTTTGAAATCTCTCAGCCATTGACACTTTATTTTTGTCTCATTTCTCTCTTCCCCCTTTTGGTCTAGAAGGTTTTCTCAATCCCTTGATGCTGAATCCCAGGATTCAGAATCATTCCAGGATTTCTGTTCCATGTTGCCAGGAAGGTCCACACCCCTGGGAGTCATGGCCCACGTAGACAGGGGGAGAGCAGTGAGTTTGCTTGTTGTATTGGCTGAGAGAGAGAGACCACATCTGAGCATCAAAAGAGGTTCTCTGAGGGGTGACTCTGAGGCCTAATTTTAAGTAGGCTTAGCCTGTCCTTTGTGGGGATAAGTTTCATATGAACAAACCCTAAGATTGAGGGCTCAGCCTATTGCTTTGTTTGACCCCACAGCTTGTGAGAATATCAGGAATTCTCCACATGGGGAAGTTAAATTTTCCCCCTTTCTCACCATTCCCCCAAGGGGACTTTGCAAATACTTTTCTATTCACTCCGACAGGTAACATTTAAGCAAGCCCAGGTAAGAAATTATGAGGACCTAAATAACCAGGCCTTGAGGCTGGAGAGGATGAAACTAAATTTAGAAATATTTAGGAGATGATTAGAAAGGTGGCAAAAGGGAGAGGGAGCAGCCTAGTATATCTTTCCTTTATTTTGGACTACACCAGACATTTTAAATACAAGATGAGATTTTCTTTTGATAATACTTTATCTGAGTATCTGCAACAAGTAGTTGTTCTTTGGTTAACAAAATGGCTACTTATTGGATATAACTTGCTTACATACACACATGCTTACATACACATTTATTTTTAAACTCTCTTTCAAAAACAGTATATTTGACTTTTAAGGAATATGTTCAGTCATTAGATACTTTTTCATCCCATGCTGCATTAAGCATTTTCCATTTAGAAGACAGATCTAAAATGCTAGCCTTATCATCCTTCAGTTTGCAATTTAAGTATAAAATCCTGGCAGTGTTGCAACCATTAAAATAAAACAGTCTAGGAAATTAAGCACTAATTTCCCCTCAAATGGCCATTTCTGCTTCTTTTTTTTTTTTTTTAATTCTTATTACCATTGTAATGAAGTAGCCAGTATCATGGTAGGAAGTGATTTCAAAGGCAGCAATTTCTTATTATGAATCATATATTTATTTTCCCCCTTAATGTGAGTTGGCCCTAGTTATATAAACTCAAGCACAAACTCAATCTCTGCTGAGA